>JARJCM010000319.1:0-117044 GCA_029233265.1 Mycena alexandri | reverse complement strand
ACAGCTGGTTCGCGTCTGCGCTGAAACACGACGGGGTGTGCGCGACATTCAGGGTGTTGGCGGAACGTCGAAGCGCTTGACTGAATTGCTGGCGCGATATTGAGGGTGGGCGGAGGTTGATTCCCACAGTCAGTACGTAGGTACTATAGCTGTGGTTGGTTTCACGGCGGTCGTTGGTTTCACGTCGGCACGCGAATAATTTTGAGGAGGAGATGAATTCGGAGTTGAGAAGCTTTAGCTCTTAAACTTAAACATCGACAAACACTGTGGCTCTGTCCAGTGTCGACGTCCTCTTTCCTCAAAATTTATTTTATTTATTTATTCTCTGTCCATGTGCGTTGCGATAGGTCGCGATGCGGGTTCGCCTAGCTATCTCCTCTGGGTTCTCTCATCTGCCTGTGCCTCTGAATGTCTCGAAATCTGTTCCGCTTCAAGCCACCCTCTCGAGCTTCAGTACCTGGGCCCAGCTCGCGGGACTATCTTATTGCAAATGCCGATCGCGCGATCCTCATTTCCGACGACGGCATCCGACAGTCAAAGCACCTGCACAATATTGTCCGCAAGAAACGGCGCGTCCGGGTGAATCCAAGGTCTCTGGAGGATTCTCTGGCAACGTGGATCCCCGTCAACGACTGATGGCTGCGCACTGAGCGCGCAGGTCGACGCGGTGTCGGGCTCAGAGGTGCTTGTCCAGGCCGGGAACAAGCGCAAGCGCTACGCTAGTTCGGTTAGTGCCAAGTGGACCCCAGAGGGTCGTCGTCGCTCATCGTCTCGTCTTTAGGAGGAACCCATGTCGGAGTTCCATGAGGTGGCCCAATTATATCTGGACGAAACCGTGCGCGCCCATGGTCTTGGTTACTCCACATCCAGCCCGTGCTGCGCGCTTTGCAAACAAGCGGTGGGCGCCGAGGCGGAACGGGGCAGTGGCCGCCGTCGTTTTTTCCGATGTACAGACTGCGGGGTGTTTCTGCAGTGTCTAGAATGCTGCCTCGCGCGGCATAATTTAGCGCCCTTGCATACGTTGGAGGTACGGAGTATCTTCGACACTTGAACAGCGCTCATGTATCTGACGAGCGGAATTAACAGGAGTGGGTCGATAATAGCCGTTGGCGGCGGTTAACATTGAAGGCGATCGGGGTCGTATATCAGCTCGGGCACGAAGGCTTCGAATGCAAATTCCCCGATCCACTGCTCCGCTCGCTGACAGTGGTACACACCAACGGCATCCACCAGATCCAGTATCGCTACTGCAAGTGCAAGCGCTCAGATACATGCAACAATCTGCAGCAGCTTCACCGCAATCACTGGTTTCCCGCAACGAAAACGGATCCAGACACGGCGGTTACGTCTCAAGTGTTGGACCTATACCGCCTTTTGAATGTCGTTGGGAATTTGAATGCGAGGGACTTCATAACCTCGCTGGAGCGTCTAACAGATGCTACCCATTCGACTGGCATGAACTGGCTGCCGGTACGTCACTGCAGCGAGGGTTATGTGCAAACGAGGACTGATGGATTGGTCGCAGGATACTTACAAAGCTTTTCTACGGGTTTCGCGCCAAAGTGCTTTTCTGCAGCGGGCGCGAAGGCGCGCGCGCGCGCATGATCCGAATGGCCTGCAGGCTACGAAGGAGGGGGAGCTGACGCCTAACTGCTGGCCCTGTCCACACGACGGACGGAATCTGCCCCCCGGGTGGCGCGACGTCGCGAAGGAATATCAGTACGTTGTTCGTAGGAAAGGATGATGTTCAGCGGCTGATATGTTATGTGCAGGTACCTATATCGGCTGATCGTCGCCCTAGACGCAAACTTCAAATTAAAGAACCGCATTCGCAAGAACGAGATTGACGACCCTTCACTGGGCCCGGGGTGGGGCTCGTTTGTTGAGCCGCGGCGTTACAAGAAGCATCTGCGGAAATACGTGGCAGAGAAAGACGTACGCCGACGACAATAATCTGAAGGACGAGGTTACTGACATGGACTGCCAGATAAGCACGTGTATAGCATTCGCTGCCTTAACGCAAAAGGAAACAAGAAATACGGCCGGCCTGCGGGTTTCGGGTGTCGGTGGATGCGTATGCGCGCGACACGAGTGTATGCGACCCAACGGGCTTGGGGATCTGCAGAAAGGCGAACGGTATGTGGGCCGTCATCTGAATGTAGCGCGGCGGTCGCTAATGGTGTGTACAGGTACGCAAATATGGACTATATCCTGGTTTCTGCGCTTGGGGACGTCGACCTCAAGGAATATACCGTGTCCTACGACATCGCTTGCCAATGGAGGAAAAACTTCAAAACACGTATGGAGAAGCTTCCGAAGGCGCTGCAGCGCGACTTCGACGACGTCTTGGTGCAATGTGGACTACCAGTGTGGCACGCGCTGGCGCACGAGGAGGAATGCACCAACGAGAATAATCTGAGTCTGCTGTCAGGGGTGGGAAAGTCGGATGGGGAGGGAATCGAACGTTTGTGGGCAATTTTAAACGGCATCGCGTTCCAAACGAAGGAGATGTCACTGGGGAACCGTGCCGATACCGTGGAAGACAGGCTGGACGCCCATAACTTCCTGAAGAACCTCGGACAGGGTGAGTGTCTCGCTATTTATTGGGCTTTACTCTAAATCGCGCTCGTAGGTGATGCCCTGCGCCGGCGCCTGATCGTAGCCATCGCCGAGCGTGCACGGCAAGTCGACGCCTTCAAAGAGATTAACAAGACCATCAGCACCGAGAAACGTAATGAGTGGCAGACGCAAATCGACGCCTTCCTTGAGGACCGCACCCTCCCGAACCCCTATGTTATGAAGAAGCAAAGTAGGCGGCATCTTATGTACCTAACAGTCGCCAGAATTGATCGGTATTGTGCGCGTTTAGATGGTCCATCGGAGGCGGACATCCGGGCGAAGCTGAGGGCGGAGGAACAGGCGGAAGCACGCGAGGGTCAAGCGCCTTTGCACGCGACCAGTGCGACGGCCTTTTTGACGGCAGGGCTGCAGCTGGAAGAAACTCAGTATGTATCTTTTGACTGGCGAGCAAGGGCGAGGGTGACCGACTAATGTGTTTGCTTGTACAGGCGGAAGATTAGAGCGGGGGTAGCAGCCAAGTCGCAGCTGACAGCCGACCGTCAGAGCAAGGTGGAAGAACATCGCATCGCGTTCTTCGCCAAGCTGCGCCCAGTTCAGAGGCTTGCAGGAGGTCTACACGCCGGGGTCCGTCCGTATGCTAGCGACGGAAGCGGAGCGACGCGCGGACGATACGCCTGCCCCTGCCGCGGAGCGTGTGCGTCTCTGGCTACCGTCGGAGCTGCCTCAGGAGGAGCGGGCGTCGGGGTGCAAGGGGAACTTGGTGGAGATGGAGGCCAGACTGCGGGAGTCGCAGAGTACGGATTCGCTTTCGGCGATCCGGCTCGCTCTGCACTCAAAGCGGCACCTCATCAGCTTCCGCCACGGGAACATCGGGGGGCAGGTGCGGATGACGCGTTCCCATTCCATTGTCGACCAGCTGGGCATCCGCGTCGACGCCTTGGCGGCCAAGTACAACGATGCGCGTCGGGCGCTCTTGGTCTTGAGAGGTGAGGGATACGCCCCGCACTTGCGCAAGCTCGAGAAGGAGGACTTGAGGTTGGAGGGGGAGGGTGGGGAGCACGACACAGAGGCGGATCGGAGTGACAGGGCGGCCGCCAAGAAGTTAGGGTCGATAGGGGGCAGGCCACTGAGGGAGGTGGGAAAGACTAGCGTGCTGTCGTGGATTTGGACGGCCAGGGGCGCCTTGGATAGCGAGGAGGAGGATCTGCACGAGTGTGAGTAATGCTTCTTGTATATACTTACGCCGGGAGCAGTGCTGATTGACCATTCAGCGTTACGCATCGAGTGGTCGCGCGCGAAGGCGCGGAAAACGCGATGGGAGGAGGAGGTAGACTTGCTTCGCGAGGAGATGCGGCGCGTCATTCGGTATCTCGCGTGGGAAGTAGAGACGTGGGAAGCACGGGCGGCTGCGGCGGAGATGAGAGCAGATGTAACGCAGGAGGCGCGGTCAGGCTTGCGTGGGTACGCGCTGGCGCAAGCAGCTCTGCATCGCGAGCTGTCAGAGCACTTCCGTAAGGAGTGGAGCATGAATGTGAACGAGGCGACGACGGACCTTACCGGCGATGTTACCACAGACCTCAGTAGCTTATTTACCGGGAGTGCTTAGTGCTTACACTCCCCTAATTATTATTTTTGTGTCAATTTTGTGCCGCATTTTGGTTGACAGCTGATTAGATTGCGTTAGGCCGGCACGAGATAACGGTAGATAACAGCATATCACAAATGATTTGGCATTAAATCACTGTTTTAGGACATTCACGACTTCGTGGGAGTGGCCGATGTTGCCGCATTATAACAGGCGATTTGTTGGCCCCAAACCGCCCATAAGGGGAGGACGGCAACACCCGAGAATAAGCTGAAAGGACACTAAATCTGCAGGGAAGAGGGGTTTAGCAGGGGGGGTGGCTAGCTCCAGGTGAGTTGCCAAAAGGGTCGGCTGGCTAGCTCCAGTGTTGGAGCCTAAATCATACAGCTACGGGTGGCTACAACTCACGAAGGACCAAATCCCGCACTGGGACACCATCCAGAACGCGCCGTTGCGCCCGTTCTCTTCCGCGAGCGGGATAGAAGCATCAGTGCATGCGACTCCGATGGACGGCGTCGAGCAGGGGGTAACTGCGCAGGCAGGGCCCAGTCTTGGCGACGTTCCAAAGGACTCGAACGCCAAAGCGGGGGACACTCCAACTGCCTTGGAATAGGCGATTAAATATTTACACGAACTGTGTTCGTGGCGACGGTCATTACAAATACACTTGTGCAGTACAAGGCGATCATTACCAATTTTTCTTCTGTTGCACCTCTAGTTAAAAGAAGGAGAAGGCCACGAGAAGTCGTGGAGGCTGATTATCGGACGGCTACGCTCGTCCTAAGGAGGGAGGGTGTTAGGGGGCGGAACGCCCCCGGCATGACCGGGCCGCAGGCGGCCCGCGTAACCATCACATCATTAACTACCGGCTACCTTTTGTTCCGTAGTATATAAAGGTGACGGCGCAACGGGAGGTGGGCATCTTTTACCCACCCACCAACTACGCCGTCCCTCGTCTAAATACAGAACCTGGGCCAGCTTAGTTTGGGTGATATCGTAAGAGACTCCAACACCAAACTACTTACAAGGATGTAGGACAACATTAAATACTAGAGCTCCTTATTGTAATAGGTAAAGGAGATATGTTAGAAACCATGTGGACATAACAATAAAGGTAAGTCCGAAAGGGGAGAAAGAAGTCAGGTGACAAAAGGGAAGATGTTGAAACAATAAGTAAGAAGTCGGAGGACTTAGGATAATAAGGAATGTGTGGGATGGTGTCTTGCCAAGGTGTCAGATGGTGGGAGTTCGTTCCGATGTTTTGTCAGAGCTCCGATCGTTCCGTTACTCCGGCGGTCCGATGCGCTCCGAGAAGACAGAGCGCGATCGGAGCCGGAGGGACCGATCGGAGTAGTTTGTCGGAGGTCATAGTGCATGGATATAACAGGGTTGTACCACTTCGCCTTCTGCTCGTCTCTGCCGGAGGAAGTTCCTCCTTGTGAAACGGCGGGCTCGGGTCGACCGTCAATGCTCGGATTGTCCCCGGGGTCTGGCTACCTGCGCGAGCCAGAACCCGAAAGCGCGAATGTTGTCGCGTATAATCCGGAGCACCCAGTGCTCTGCGTAGTAGCGCGGGTTGCGTCCGTGTTGTCGTCGTGCGAGATGGTGAGGTTCCTGCGTGAACCACACCGCAAGGTATCCCGCAAGGGCTAGGAGAGCCAGGGCCCACAGCATGTTATAGAATAGCTGGCCTGCCGCTCCCCGTTGTTCGACGTCTTGTATGAATATGTTCATCTGCATATCTCGGGTTTGGTTCTCTGGTTGTCGTGTAGGTCGGGGCGGGTAGACTAGATTCTACCTTCTGTCAGCGACAGCCCTAGGTCGGCCTGACGGGATGTCGATATGCAAATAACCCAGCCGGGACCTTTATACGAATAACCCGGCTAGAACCCGGGGTGAGCGCCGAGGAGGGGATATAGTCGGATAGCCACAATAAGGGGCAAAGTCCGGCGTATGTCCGCTCGAGGTGGAACCCGAAAAGACCCGAAGGCGGTATAGTACGCGCCCAGATAACCCGCACGTAGGGTTACCGATGAGAGGATGAACGATAGTATACTGAGAGTCGTTGCCCAGTGGTGAGAAGACGCTTCATTGTTGCCAGGCCAAAGTATAGCTGGTATTAGACGAGGTAGAATCTAGAGTACAGGAAGATTCTACCTAGTATATATACTACTCTGGTAATTAGGTATCCAAGGTTTCATCTGAAATACCAATCAGCGTTGATGAGACAACGTATGGCACACAGGAGTGTGATCGAATATATATCTCCACGGTGTATTGGCTTTTAGGGTTTGACACATTTGGCTTTTTAGGGTTTGACACATGTCGGGTGTCCGATCGTCGATCCTTGAAATATCCCGGGCGGTTGTCAACTGTCGATGTGAGTTAGCGTCGTTGTAGGGAATATTCCGGGTCAGTCGCCGTGTGGATCCAGGAGTATTCCGGGATGTTCCTTTGGAGTTCGGTTGTCGTATGGAAAACGGGGTGGTAGGGAAAGAAATGAATGGGTTGCGTAAACCACGATTCATGACATTAGAGGTCAATCTCACAAGGTTGCTAGTTCGGCCCTGAACAAGTGCATTTATTTCGAATTTGGGAATAGATAACCATGTCAGGCATGCACTAGGCTAGTCAAATAGGTGTTCCCTGGCATTCAAAGGATTCATCCCACCTTTGTTCCCATTTTGTGAGTGTAATTTTGAGCCCTTTTCACCTTGTGAGCTTGTCGGCAAGCTGACAAGGTCCAAAAGGGGACAAGATTTTGGTCAAATGGCTGATGCACGCAGAGTTTGAAGTCGACCAAAAGACGATTTGCCACATTCAAAACATAGAAGATACAGAGGAAATTCGCGCTTAGAACTTGTCGCACTTTGTGACAATGTCCATTGAGAGCCAGGACGTGTGCCCCAACACGCCGGATGTTTCCAGTCTTACTGTGAGTTCCTTGAGTCCAGCACTCGTCGCAATCTAAATGTAAGCAGGGAACCCGTTGCAAACGCGCGGGGAATTTATTCAAACATGTACACGAATATATACTGAAAAGAGCTGTGAAACTGCTGTAAAGAACGATAGAAAGTATACACAAATGGTGAGCTGTTAAAGAGTGCTGTTGAACCGAACTGTTGAAGTTGGCAGTGCGTGTACAGCAGTTGTAATCAACACATACCTCCATTGCGCTGTCGAAACTCTGGTCCCGAGAAGGAACCGGTCAGGGATGCTACTGACATTCAGTGTGAACCACAGTCAACCACTTCACGTCGAATTCACCGATGACTATGCCCATGGGCTCCCTACTGACAGGAACCCCCAAGGGTTGACTTTGATCTTGCTCCCCATCCACTACAATTGATATTCCTCGGTCAGCTCAAACGGTGTACCCCAGCGACTGACGTACCATGGTATACTAAACGCATAATGCGCGAGCGCAAAAGTTCGTTTGTCCGGTGCCTGGGTCGGATGCCGGCATAATATCTTTCAACGTATTCCTTTGGAACTGAGAGGGCAGAAAAGTCCTCCGCACTCACCGGCATGACTGGCCCAAAACCAGCAACACAAGCCGATGACTTGGAATGCTTCTGCAGACTGAGTTTAAATCATTATCCAAACACTCCAAAAAAAAAAAAAAAAAAAAAAAGTCCTCCGCAAATTGATCGAGTGTCGGGTAAAACTGCCCGGCGGATAGACGAGCGGGACGTCTGTATATTCCCGCTGCGGCGAAAGAGCCGTCTTGAGAGGCACGGTCGATTCCGACCCGCGCATCCACCGAGAACAAGGCTGCACTGTTCAAAAGTCAAACTTTCCACTGACAATACAGTGGATGGTTCCAAAGAACCCCAGAAAACGGTGTACCCATCGATTTGCACACCCAAGTACTACTGAAGCTCTTCGATTGTGGCGCACTAGTTGATTTCCTCGCGCACAGGCAGTTCAGCATTTCCTTCACTGCATTCAAGGGCTTCCTAGACTTAGCCTGAGTGTAGAGGCCTACATGGAACTACACTGAGACCCGCCTACATACGGTCTGTGTAGGTCTGTGTATGTCGGTCAAGGTCAGTCAAGGTGAGTGTAGGTCAATGCAGGTCCGCATAGGGACCTATGCTGAGAGCAATATATTCAAGTTGCAATTGTGCGGCCAAGGTGGCCGGCCGTTGTGGTAATCACCAACTATACTTAAGTATGATGCAAAATGCATTTTACGCATTTAGCGATAGACAGATACAATCTGAACATTCTCACGGGATTGCCGCCAAGGTCACGGGAATATTAAATTCGTGGCTGTTTCTGATGAATTTAAGTTATTTGATTTGATTCCCAAGCTTGTCGCGGGAATGCGATCACTAAGACTTGAAGGTTTCATGTGCTTATGCTCTGCCGCTCTGCCAGTTGTGTATCATGACTGATCCTGCAATCCACACGTCCATTAATTTACACCTAAAATTCAAATCATCTAATCTTTGATGACTGGAACACACCAGGATATCGCACGAATTCGATGACATTTCATCGGTGTCCACAACTCGGCAACTTTTGGCGGCTCCCAGGAAAGTACCCAGGTTGAGGATGAAGCAAGGTTCTAAAATAAACTTAGGATGAAAGCGGGTTGTCTCGTCCCGATGGGAGTCTTCATTAGTAGCTATGCTGGGAGTGAAGCTTCTGGTTCTTACAACCTAGGCGAAGCCAAATGTTGGCTTCCGCGATTGATATACGGAATTTCAGTGTGGTCCATTGGAATTTGAGTTGCCAGACAATGGTTCATCACGCCGAACGGTGCCGTTTCCACAGCCGCCGGGGGAACACAGCGGCATGCTGTCGGGCTGATCGGAGTAGGAATGCCGACATCGGGTGCTCGAAAAGCTGATCCGTCGATGTAAGCCATTCGGCGTGAGGATGAACTTGAACTACCTTCAAATTTCTGCAGGAGCCGCCAATAATTTGCGAGTGGCACTGAGAAAGTGAAGACAATATAATGTTCTTGCTAGGAACAGGTCACGGAATGAATACAACACATGTCACCGAAGAAATAAATACAACACGCCAGCAAGGATGCGCCTAGGATACACTGTTCATTCTATAGTGAATATCTGGGGAGTTTTTATGTTCTGGCCCGGGGCTTGACCTTGTTACTCTTCAACGACAACGGCCGCTCCGCCCCATTATGCAGCCGCTGCCAGCAACCGCAAGCGTTGCACAAGCGTTCTCCTTCCTTGCTCCTCCGCCAAACACTCGTGTTCTGTGTGTGGCAGTGGCTACACTCCGGACTCCCAGGCGGGGCCACGAAGGTTTCGCTCTCTTCACCGTGATCGTCCGCGTCGATGAGGATCTTGGGTCGCTCGGCGTGTCTCTGCTGCTTAAAAAGCCCACAAGCATCTGCATTATAATTAGCGCTGAGTGATGTTTTTGTTGGAAGGAACGGGAATGATGCGCACTGCACAAAATTCGTTGGGTGTCGGGATCCCTACGCCAGAGCGGTGTACTGGTCGTATGACAGTGTTCACATTGTTTTATGGCGGCAGTGAGGTCGGGTCCCGCTATGGATTGTCCATGGTAAGACGCAGGAGGAGGATACGGTGAAGGAGGGGCAGCGGCGTATGGATAGTTGGCTGAGTTCTGAGCAGGGGGTGCAGCGAAGTGAGGTGCAGCGGCTCCAGAATTCTGCATGCTGGTGTTGAAGTACTGTGCTCCCTGCATTCCATTGTGTGGTGGGCCAACATATTGCGCATAGGCGGGCATCCCGTTATAGCCGTGTGGTGTCCCCGACGAGACTGGAGGCGCAACCATACCGTACCTCTGAGAGGCATGAACCTGCTGATGTTGCGGCGCACCACCATAATATGGCGGGGAAGAAGTGGGTTGGTTATTCGTCGGATCTATACAGCCGTAAGCAAACGAGAACTATTCAGAAGTAAAAGTCCATATACGAACACCCCGTCACCGCATTCGCGAGTGAGCTGTAAGAACTGCGCGGAATATTCCTTGACGAGGCAGTAGGATAATGGTGATGAGGGTCAGTCATGTTGGAGTGGTCGGTTTGGTCTTTCTGTTAAGTGAAGTGAGGTAGTCCTTATAGGTCTTTTGGACGGCAAGTAACATGACTAGTATCCCAATGTCTGGCCACGTAGAAGTAGCAGCGCTTCTCCTGAGGAAGAACCGCAAATCTTGACATTCGAAGTGTGACAGCTCAATCTATAACCGTGCACAGCGTTCAGTTGATGGCGAATCCCTCGCCCCAAATTACATAGTGGCTTGGAGGATTAGCGCCCGCACTGGAACCGCTCACCATTCGCCACAACTGAACTTGAGTTAAACAGCGCCTAGCACATGTTCTCAAGTTGAAATTTGATCAAGGCCAAGGAAAAAGTGTGTTATCAAGTTGAATGGCGCACAGATTTCAATCCGAGGAGCAGAGCGTAAGCCAGGGTAGCATGGAGGTGCCACAGCGGACACATTGATATCTTCTGTCGAATAGGGAGCGAATGCAAAAATGTCAAATGCCAATATGTCTCTGGAAGGTCAGGATCGCTTCAAGCGATCCTGACGTAATTTGAACCTAACTCACGTTTCGACCACCGACGTAGTTCTGTATTCACTTTCGCCCTGGGTTGGGGGGACTCTTCAATTTGAGGATTATCTCCAGGTGAGGACACTACTTGAAAATTCGACGTTATAAATCTGATCAGTCCTCGTACACTCGTGCAATTCCGCGACGAGCCGAGTGGAGCAAACACCAGACCAGTCAGTGTTTGAAGTTTTAATTTACCAAGTTGAACTGACCTGGCAGATAAATTCCTATTAGAATTTCGACATTTGAAGTCATTACATGCGAGGGTGTCACTCAAGTCACCAATTGAACAAGTGCGCATGCGCAAACGTCGGTATGTGCTGATCCTTCGAGCTGCGATAGTATCTTGGAGCGGAAGCTGGCTTCACCGACGATTCAATAACCAAACAGAGCAACAAGGCGACAAACGCTGATAGACGGAGATCATTGTTGAACAGCAAAATGACATCAACCCACTTTCATTTTGCTGTCAAAGAGGCGGACACTCGGCGCACTGCCCGCCTCGTGCCTCGAAAATCAAGACAGCTAATATACCTTTTTGCGATGCAAATGATGCGCCCTCAGGCTGCCGACGCCGCGGCGCATCGCAATGAAAAGGGCGATGCGAAGTGATGATCTTGAGGGCGGAGTCACTGCACGCTGGGACATCCCAGGGCGGCCCACTTGAGTTGGATGGTCGAAATGCTGCTGACATTCATCGCAGCACTCCATGGGGTCGCGTCGTGGTTTTGGCAGAATGAGAGCAGCCACCCAAAGATCCGATCATTCATCGAATGACCGTGGGAAATAGATGCCTCGTTGAGGATGATGTACTTAGTCAGCCCGAAGGCTGAAGGGCTTCCGACACTGAATGCCTTCAGGTGGGCTTCATGAAGGCCTTTCACCTGCCTTCAGATAGGCTTCACCCTTTTGAAGGCCTTCAATATATTTATCAGAACCCAAATCAGGGTGAACACTGAGTCAGAGCCCCGTTTAATTTTTTAAATATTTTCAACGTTCGCCCAATGTACTGTAACAGTGTTCAAAAGCTCAACCATTGTTGAAACAGGATCATTTCTGCGAATTGTGAAGGATTTCCATTGTCAGTTAAGCGTAGACGCCGCGAAGAACGCCAAACGCCGCGCCCGTGTCTCAGTTCCGAATGATGGGCATGCAGCTATTTGGCGGTTTTCTCCCAGTCACTCACTGCGCAGGAGTATCCGGTGGTTCCGTTGCCCTTGTAATCACTGGTATCAGTCAAAAGTCTCCACTCCGTAGTGTCTGATAAACCGATAGTACACCTGTAAACTCGTACCTTGTTTGTTGTACTGGATCTGACTCTTTGAGTTTTAAACTGTTTGCAACATGTTTAACGTTCGCCCAGCGTACTGTAACAGTGTCCAAAACTTCAACCAATGCTGAAACAGGATCAGTTCTGCAAATCGTGAAGGGTTTACATTGTCAGTCAAGCGTAGACGCCGCAAATTACGCCAAACGCCGCGCCCGTGTCTCAACCTCGAAAATGGGCATGGTAGCATTCCAATGAGGTTCCAGTTGTTTGGCGATTTTCTCCCAGTCACTCACTGCACAGGAATATTTGCTGGTTCCATCGCCCTTGTGATCGTACCAGTCAAAGGTCTCCCGAGGCCCCCGTCCTGCCTTCAGACAAGTGAAACCGCCGGTGTACACTGCGTCTAATGCTACAAAGTAAAACAAACCGGTTCGCCCTTGCGCACCCAATATGATGTGAGTGGTGGCTGATCTGGGTGCATAGGTTGCTGTTCTTTCCAGGATTTTGACCTTGCAGCTTTTGCTGCCTTGGCATTCTGCCGGGCCCCATGCTGCCGGCTGAGTAAATCCTCCACCACTTCTTAACACCACTCAGCGACACTCCGAGGTTCGAGCACGAGATTCGACGCAAATCGATCGCTCGTTCAACCAAATGACTCACTGGACCTCCGGTCCGCTGCCACCCCCCGTACTCATTGGGTATGAAAAAGATCATATTCTGCACTTTAGGAAGGAATAACAACCAGCCCTTTAGGACCTATCGAGTTTCGTGACGACGTCCACACCGAAAAGATTGGCCCCCAAAGTTATGTCGAAGTCTTGCTTCACTGCGTGGACAATCTTTTTGGCCTCTGGATCCTTGAATACCTAAGATATTTCTCAGGCTGATACGACGAAGAACGAAGGAAAGGGAACTCCCATACCGTAATCACGTCGTCCCACAGGACCCATGATTATCCCTGGGTAGGTCGAATATGGAGTTCGGATAAGATTTTGAGAAAATTTCAAGGAAAAACACCAAAAGTGACCGCCTTGGGAAACGAGGCGTTTTGGCTGCCTCAGAAACCGTGGGAACAAATAATTAGTTCGGATAAAACCCAAATTTTTGGCCGAAATCGGTATTCGACCTATCAAGGGATAATCATGGGTCCTCGTCCCATTCCTTGGAGGGACTGAGCATGTGACTTGGAATTGTTGGGAAAATCTTACCTGGCTTCCACCGTGTACGACGAAGGCGGGCTCAGCACGCGAAAGGCCAAGGTTATGCATGTGCTCATCAACCGCAGTATTTTGCTGCCACTACAACGAGGGACTGAGCCGACATCGCAGGATAGCAAAACCAAAGTAAAACCCTCGGAGATCTACGCACAAGTTCTAAATTGACCTTGTTACTTTCCACCGCGGGTAGGGCGGTCCACTTTTCAACCCAATCGGACTGAAATTCGGTGCGAAATTGCGCAGCGGAGAGGTGGAGGGGGGTCGTGTAAATTCCAATGTAGCGGCGTCGGCAGCCCAAGACTGAACCGGTAATTGGTTGCAAATCGGCGGCCCAGACGGACGCGCTCTTCTGGAAGCCGAATTCTTTGGCATTTTCGACGAGTTTTTGAACCTCTTCATCTCTCAGGAGCTTGAGAAAAACAGTCAGGCGAGGAGGAGGGATGCACGTTTAGCCTACTTCAGTCATGTGCTCCAGAGTCTATGATAGTTCGACATGTTGCTGGTTGAGAAGATGCGATCGGAAACCTGAGTGAGTGCGCACCTCACTCTCTACAACGATTACAACGTGAGGCTCTGTCGGGGAGAACCCAGCGGACTGGAGAGCATCTTCTATTGATTTATTTTGAAACAGCTGTTGTTGAATACAAGTAAGCCATCGGATTGGCGGGGGCGCATAAAAACACAGCGCACTATCTCCATTTTGGAAAGGTTCCTCTGAGCGGAGGGAAGCACAAGGAATTTATCCATAAGGGCTTCGAGTTTGCCCTCGAATTCCTCTTTAGAAAGAGTGGGGAGGTACCTTGTGGATGCCAATGGCGCAGAAGCGGTGCTTTTGGGTGGATGCGGGCATGGATGTGGGCGGAAGGATAGCCTGAGATGAGGTGAGTCTGTATATTCGAGACGGTCGGCATGATGTCAGCTGGGAAAGGGTGCGAGAAGAGTCTAAAACAATGCGGGGTGCGTTGGATCCCATGATTGGCAGGCCTTGAAGTCAAGAACTTTGAGAGGAGAAGATTTCAAGTTCCGAAAATTTCGCATGTTGAGGTTCGGACCTGACTGAATCCGCGACGGAGAAGTTCTCGCGAAAATCAGAATGAAAGTCGACTAATAATGAAAATATCCCGAGTTATGAGATTCCCTCAGCGGAATCTAGTGAATGAGCCGGCAACAAGAAGCGATGGTCCAGGGGCCAGAGTGGAATGAAGACGGGCGGACCGAGCGAACTTGAAGCGAGCGGTGGGAATAAAGTTCTCGATCAATACGTACCGCAACCATCCAAAGTCCCGCAGCCAACCCGCAGCGCAAACGTTGATACTTGGTTGATACTTCAATGGACTCCAAACCCTGACTCACTGAGTGTAAATGCAATACACTGCCGCGAACCAACACAGTATGTTGAATTTTAAATAACTCAAAATCACCTCATTTTACCTGTCGAATCATCAATGATCATGATGTACATACCGGTCGGACGGCTCCCTTGTGGATTTGGACCACGGGATCGCGAAATATGGGCATTCCGGGATCTTGGCGTGCGGCCCACTTCAGACCCTCCGGGTCTCGCCAGGACACGATGCATCAAGGTCTGGCGACAGCTGAAAAAAACTTTGTGCTATAAGTTGTGGGGGGTAAAAAGAGGCTGGGAGAAGCATTTCAGCTCATAGATGGCTAATACTGCCAAAATTTACTTCTTGTTCATCTCAGGATGTACTGAGACAATAATTCCACTCCCAAGTGGTCCGAAACGGCTCCGGGTAAGTTTCAACACAATTATGCAGGTCCACTTTAAAGCTTTGTAGCACTTTAGATGACCTGGGGAACCATGGTATGTACCTCAGACATTAAAAACAAAAGGTATTGGGGGCATGAACCAGATTTGGGAGGCGGCGGGAAGTTCGGGGGAAGCGGGTGGGAATGACCTTCCCTATATAGTGGGGGGGGGGGGGGGGGCGAGAGTCCATGGAGGGTCGAAAAAAACTTTTCGACCCAGCATCCGATACAAGGACTTTGAGAGGAGATGATTAGGGGCGCTCAATTCTTCATCCGAATTAAGTTCAATTTCTTTTTTGGCCGTGTGAATCAGACCGTGGTAACTTTAACAGACTATAGAACGAGGTTCAACACGAGTGGTTGGTCTGTCAAGAGAGACTAGTACATGTCTGTAACTACTCTACCCTTATACCCTTTCTACTTTCTCTCGGCTGTATAATCACGAAAGCTGTTGAGTACTCCGTGAATTGTTCCTCCCAAAGGTAATCCTGACTGCTGTTAGCTGTGAGCTCGCAACAGCTTTTCCAGATTTCAACAGTATGCTGGACCTCAAAATGCCCAGCAACTTCAGATGATTGATTTGGTTCTAGGTCAAATCCGAACGCCGGTCAGGTTTGGACGATCGTCGGAAATGGATATTTATGTACCCAGCCCGGCAAATAAATTGGATGTGCTCTGATTAAATTCCATAGACGACGCTCTGGGAGGCGACCGTGGACTCCGATGCGCAATTTTCACTCTGGCATGGTCCGTGTTGGTGATTCTGAAAGGATGAAGAGCTGGTTGCACTACGGCTCGACGGGCCGCCGACCCTGGCGTGAGACATTCGCACGTGGTTCGTGACGCGCATTTTCCACTACTTTTGCGATTTAGCACAATGCCTGCCGCCACAGGAGACCCCACCAACATCCCGGAAGGCTTCATTGCCGTCAACGACCACCCTACCGAAATCTGGTCCAAGGCTGCCTTCGAACACATCGAGCGCCTGCGGACGGAAGAGGAAAATCGCGACCCAGACGCGCATGGGTGGGTGGCAAAAAACATTCCCGGTTTACTGTAATTTCTGAGGTGTTCTACAGCTTGTATATCTACAATGACTACTTTGGATACGCGTGTTGTGACCTCGTGGGGCGCTTTTAGCGTGGTTTTGACTTTGGAACTGACGCGTCGCGTACGCGCGCATAGCTCAAGCAAGAATGCTTGCGATTGGCAAACTGATTTCGAAGAAGACCGAAAAGCTTTCTGTCGCGACTTTCCAGCGCCTCGAAGCCCTGACGCTCTACATGGCGAACAGTATGGGTGCCTCGGTTTTTCACAGTACGCGACGCATCTGCAACGCGCCATTATCAGCAAACTGAGGAATATCACTGCGTTCAGGCCCCATATAGACACAGGGTGCTCCTACCCGGGTAGACCATAGGGGTAGACACACCCATTGGTCTATGTATGGCTACACGTGTAGACACAGGTTGGGCTACAAGGGTCTATGTTGGTCTACACAGGTAGACCAACGTAGACCAACATAGCCACACGTAGACCTACCATGGTAATTCCCGGCTTCACCGATTTGGTGCCGATTTGAAGTTATTTCGAATTTACGGCCTGTCATTGCGTGGGAGGTCTACGCGGGTAGACTAACGTAACCAACGTAGCCGAACATGCGTCTACGTAGGCCTACGTCATGTAGCCACGTGGTAGGCCAACCTAGGATCACCATGGGCTACGCGGCGTACGGCTACCCGGGTAGACCAATGTAGACAAGGGGTAGACCAACGTAGACGCATGTAGCCCAACGTAGGACCACCCTGCGTCTACATGGGGTCTGAACGCAGTGTATATTGCAGCAATCGACGATCCGGACCTCGCTGAAGCCATCTACGATGCGTATGGCACCCTCTGGATGACCTATATTCTCGATCTCGAGTCGGCCGCCAAACCGCAGAAGCTCGGGCCGACCCACCCCGTCGCGATCCCCAATCTGGAAAATGTCGTGCGCACCTCCGCCAAAGGTGTGGTATTTTATTCCTCGGATTCGACAAGAACCCCATCCACCTTCAGGATGCTATGCTGCGCGTCCTCGAGCGCAATGACATGGACGGCACGCCCCAAGAGCAACTCTTCCTTGGCGACTCCGACGATTCCGATTCTGAGAACGAGGACGGGGATGAAGAGGAGCGTCCCAAGAAGAAGAAGGATACGCGTCCCGCGAAGAAGGGGCGCAGGACTGGCGCCGACGACACGGATGTGCGGAGCGAGGCGAAGGCCTGGAAGGCGAGTGCTGCGATGAAGGCGCTGCGTGAGGCGTATGGGCCCGTTGAACATGGCGGGCGGCCGTGGGACATCACCAAGTGTTGAGGAGGAAATCTCCTTATATGGCGTGCAGCGGTAGTATTGTTTTCTTTTATTTAGTTCTTTCCATCGCCGATCGTTTATAAGCTGTGCAGCCAGCCCCTAACGACCCTCAGTCTTACACTATCTTGTGCGGCTGAGGGTACGTTGTATATTCTATTCCATTACCTATTTACTTACATATCTGTAGACTCCGACTTACATTACGTCGTCTACAGATTCGCAGTCAGACGCAGACAGTGCCTGGTCCAATAATCAGCTCGCGAACACAAGAGATACCGCAGACTCACCTAAATCCCATTCCGCAAAGCAAACCCTCAATTACCCCTATGTCGTCAGCGTCGTCCATTCCCATCCTCGCCGTCGAAAAGCAGCTTGACGGTGATAGGAACTGGGGCACGTTCCAAGACACAATCATGAACCTACTCCGTGGCAAAGGACTTGACTCTTACCCCAAGGGTTTGGTCCAGCGCAACACAGCATTGACGTTCCCTGGCTTGTACACCACCCAGGCGACTCCCATCAATTCCCGCACCCCATCCGCAGAGGAGTATGAGCTCCGCGACAATATCGCTGCCGCCATCATCTACCAGAACATCGTCGACCCCCAAGCCCATGGGATCAGCACTGCGTCCACGAGCAGAGAGATGTGGGCGGCTCTCCATGTCAAATTCAATCGCTCTTCGGAAGTCTTGAAAGGGGCTGCAAAGGCGAAGCTGACATCGGTTAAGCTGCTCAGCGGTGTGGACTTGCCCGCTCACCTCCAGATCCTCACCAAGTTGCGCGACGATGCGAACCGCATCGGATGCCACATCCAGGATGAGGAGATGATTTCTATCATCCTCCAGTCGCTCCCGGCCATCGAGTTCGGTCAGTCGATCATGACCCTTCAGGTCATGAAGCGTGTCGCCGAGGTCAATCTCGCCCTCAACGAGTATTGGGATATCCGGTACAGGCCCGAAGTGGACGCCACTGCCGATAACACCGCAGTTGCCAGCGCGCTCACCGCAAATGTTCCTGGCGTGTCATGCGAGAATTGCACGGTCACAGGGCACACCAAGGAAGCGTGCTGGGCGTTGGGCGGAGGGAGAGAGGGTCAGGGTCCAAGGTGGTGGCGCGCTGTGAGCTATCACTTTGTGATACGCTCTCTCCGTGGCTGAAAAAGGCAAATACGCACTACGGAGCACGCACAGAAAAAGGTTGCAAAAACGACCTGACCCCGATTCGAACGAGGGACTCGCAGTATAGTACAATATTGCGAGGAACCGACAATGCGCGCGTTACCGTTACGCCACCAGGTCTACGCTACAAGACGTCGAAAAGGTGTCGACCCACGGTTGATTCTTTCCTGTGGGAAAAGGGAAGCAAAAAAACGACACGACCCCGAATCGAACGAGGGACTCGCAATTATGCAATATTGTGAAGAGACTACAATTGCGCGCGTTACCAGTTACGCCACCGGGTCTACACTACAAAGACGTCAAAGAAAAGGTGTCGACCCACGGTTGATTCTCTCCTGTGGGGAAAAAGTTACGCCACCAGGCCTACCACCAAATAAATCCCCAAAGCGCCACGGACCTCACGAAAATTAACAAATCGACATGATGCATACGCAGAACACGGAAGAGGTACTACACGGGGTACGGAAAGTGTCGCCACGCGGTACATATCAAGGCTACGGAAGGAGGTGCGAGCTACGGAGTACGGAAATTGGGCGCACGGGCAGCAACGTTACGGTCCGTGGGTTAGGTATCTCCTTCAAGCGCACGGGAGAGCATGGAGATCCTCGCCGCGAGGCAAGGAGGGCAGTGTTGAAAGGGGTCCGTGGACGAATGAGGAACAAGGTCGCGCGCGGCGGTCGGAAAGAAATTAGTATAAAAGCAGGGACGTCCGTAGAAGAATGCATCTTATTACCTCCCACTGCTCATACCTAAGCTACTCCCCCTCGATCATACGGGGTGAGAATCTAGTCAAAATACATACTCGCTCAGGTTGCGCCGCCCTCCGTGGGATCAACCAAGGTCAAATTGGGCCAAAGCTTCAATCAAGGAGGCTTGTCCGTAGTACTTCCAGCTCAATAGAACGAGCCAGAAGGAATTATAGAAAACATCGGCGTTGATAGCTCGCGTGGTTGTAGTACGCGCGGCGAAACTTCCAAACGGCCAGCAGCCCAACTTAGCAGCGTGTAACCGTTGGCTTGGGCCTCGAACGCAGATCCGTGCGCGGAGTACCACCCCCATCGTCGCGGAAGGCTTATCCAATTCGATTATAACCACTTCACGATTCATTCTCACCACTTCACCTCACACACGCCCACGGAATTGACACTCCTTGGCCGTACCACCACAGCGTAGAGAAAAAGCCGGGTTACGAAGGACTACGCTATAACCCGTACGCGTTGTGTTCAACAGTTCTGAAGATACTGCTTGCCCAACCTATACGAGGCAAGGGGATAAGAAAAGGAACCATATAGCCCAGGCATCTCGACACGGAACGGCGTTCATCTTGCGGAGCGTTGCCCCTTCGCGCAAGTGTAGAAAACCCTCTGATCGAAGCTTTCCTGGAAGGCTAGCCCCCCAACGAGGAAATAAATCCTCGAGGAACCTAGCGAGACTGTTCATTCCGTACGGAAGGAACTGTACCACCACCACCACCTTTTAAAAATACATAACATTGCGTGTACTACAGTAGTAGACGAATCTCCGCGACAGAGAAATTTCCCTCTAGAGGACGAACTAATTTCGTGCTTTTGCCTGACTATACCACACCCGGTCAGACAACTCACGGAACCGCAGTCCGTATCACATCTGGAGCCCACCGCGAGGGGGAAATTCACAGCTGGAGACTCGCGCTCGCTCCGTACGCGCGCGTGAGGGCACGACTTCCGTCGCCCCGCCCACGCCCGTTACCAATAGCACGCGCGGTCCCCGCCGAACCTTACGAGAAGAAATAACACTTGCGGAGACTCAACCCGAAGTACGCTCTTCGAACCGAATCCCCCGGATCCCTGTGGCAGAAATCGAATCGGATCACTCAGAGCTCACGGAGCTAGAGGATACCGAGCCAGCATCTTCCCCTGTGGAAACCACTTCGATCTCTGACCCATCATCCATTACGCTGTCAAGCGACTCACTACCTTCCCCATCCGCACGAATCCCCATTCAACTACCTCCCGTACGGAAAATGCCGAAACCACTGCCGGCCCGTGGCGCAAAGTCCGCGCCATCGTTCGACGGGAAAGCTGGACACCTGAAACGATACTTTCAGGACGTCGAGGACGTAGGAACAGACTCAGAAAGGACCACGGATGGCGATTTAATTCATATCGCGCTCCGATACCTGGAGATCGACGAGAGCAATTATGGACACGAAAGCAGACTGCGGGAATGACCTTCCAAGCATTCAAAAGTGCAATCGTAAAATTATATCCAGGGGCGGACGGAGACAAACTCTACACCTGGACCGACTTTAGAGAAGTAGTCAGGTCCGGGCAGTTGAAGTCACCCGCGAATAGGGACGAGTTCGGCCAGTACACTCGGGATTTCCAGCGAATCACAGACTTCCTGAAGGCAAAGGGAAAAATATCTGACAGAGAGGTCAACGAGTACTTTATGAAGGGTATTCACCCGGACTTCCGTCTCAGAGTGTTAGGAAGACTCCAAGTCGTACGGAGCGCGCAGCCCAGCGATGAACCATATCCTATGGTGGACGTAATCGAGGCCGCGGAATGGGCTATCAACGGTGTTCCTGGCGCGCTGTACAAAGAATCAGACGAAGACAGCACATACATTAAAAAGGAGATGGTGGAGCTCACAACAGCCATGCACGACATGAACCAGACATTTACGGCTCAGATACAGTCGCTCTCCAGGAAAATCGAAACAGGGCCGCCACGGGCCAACGAGCCTCCACGGAATCGTGCCCCTGCGTACCAGAATCAAGTACAAACCGCGCCAGGTTGGAACCGAGAGGCTGCGCCACCGTTGCCTGCGCAGAACCAGGCCTATCAGGACGCGCAGAGAACGGGGCCAGGGAATAATCCTGGGGGAGGCTTTCCGCAGGGAAAATGCGGAGGCTGCGGCGAAGCGGGGCATTATTTGAGGGAGTGCCCGAAGATCGAAGAGTACATTCGGTCTGGGAAGTGCAAAAAGAACGAGGAGAACCGCATCGTGCTACCTGGAGGGAATTATATTCCACGGTACATCACGGGGAACTCGTTTGTCGAAAGAATCGACAAATGGCACGCACAGCAGCAAACTCCTGCTCAAGTCAACCTTTATACTCGGGACTCCCCACCTCACATGCTATACATGGCTACCTCGTCGAACGCGGAAGAAGTAGACGAACGGGAAGCCACGGAAACTCTTGCGTACCAGGTTGGCGAAATCTCGATCAACGAACTAGAGAACGAGGATATCGAGGCCTTTCTCAAAACGCGCAAGCGTACGGAGCGGGCCAAGCCCAAGGAGGTGTTCGATGGAGTACTTTTGCCTCCTAAACCTCCACCGGCGCCGAAAAAGAAAGTTGCTTTCACACCCGATACGGTACCACCTCCTCAGCCGAAATCCGTACCCAAAAGCTCCGTAGTCATCAGACCAGCAGCCGTGTTGGAGGAACCTACGTTCAGCATAAACCCTTCAAAGCCATTCATTCAAAGATACAGGGCACCGATTGAGGACTTTATCAATACGGGGGAAATGGTTAACCGTGCGATGGCGACCAAATTCGAGATTACTCCGCAGGAGTTCTTTGCGATATTTCCGGAAGGTAGGAAGTACATGAAAGATTTACTAACTGCCAAAAAGGTACCGACAGTAGGCGTGACTTACTCAGAGGCGGCGAGGGAAACCCAATACGTTCTACGATACGAGGAGAACGGAGGCGAAGTCCGTGAAGATAAACTCACTTCATCAGAAATCGACGCGCTGAGGGTCGTTGACCCTGTCCTAGACGACACGCTTCAGGTTGAGGCGGTGTTGGACCAGGGCTCGGAGATAATTGCCATGAATAAAGATTTGTGGCTCAAACTCGGCGTTGGGTTGGACCCGCAGAAGATATTGAACATGCAGTCGGCGAACTCCCAATCGAACGCTACGGCAGGCGTCATATCGGACTATAAAATCACCATTGGGGGACTGGACTTACGCTTCCAAGTTCACGTTGTCCAAGGAGCGCCATTCGACTTACTCCTGGGTCGGCCGTTCTTCCGGTTCACGGGTTGCGTAACCACGGACGATACGGACGGGAGCCAGCAAATTACGCTCACTTGCCCAAACACGGGCAAGAGGGTCACTATCCCGACGCGCAAGAAGACGAATAAAAGCCGTAACCCGTTCAGGCAGGAGATACCTGCGGACCTGGGTTTTCAAGGCGCGGGGCAGTCCCAATAAGTGCTGTCTCCGCGGAAGAAATCCAGTCCAGGTTCGACCAAGTCTCCACGGGCTCCATGCATTTGAAATACCGACCACTACCTCCGTACGCTTCTCGACAATGGAGGCGCGCGCATATCCAGCAAACCATACCATCGTTTAATTTAACTCGACTCTCTTCTCCACTTGTACTATACGCCCCCGAAGGAACGAACACGCACCACGTCCGTGCCGTGGAAATCACGGACACGGAACAGGTCTGGGAGATATCTCCCGTTTACATGCAATACTGCTTGCAGAGTTACGAATATGATGAAACAATACACGCCTTCACCGTGAAGGTCACGGAAGGCGAGGCTACGGAACAACCAGAGAAGAAGGAAAAGAAGAGGAAGAAGAAGTATAAACCAGCGGCAAAGAAAGTGCATTCCGTGGCGGCTAGCCTGCCGGAAGAGTTTAGGGTCGTACGGAAATACCCGTCAGATCCCTTGAAAAATATGCCTCCTCTAAATCCCAACCCGCCTCCGTTCACGCCAGGAAAAAGGCTTACGCAGGAAAGGCTGGATGCCATGAACCTAAACCCAGACGGGTTCTTATGGCCGGAAGAGGAACGACTAGTGATAGACGTTCTCAAAAATCACGAAATGGCCTTCGCTTGGGACGATTCCGAGCGAGGATGTTTCAGGGAGGATTATTTTGAACCAGTAAAACTCCCTGTACTGGCACACACCCCCTGGCAACAGAAAAACATACCCATTCCGCCAGGGATACGCGACCAGGTGGTCAAAATACTCAAAGCTAAAATCGCATCCGGCGTATACGAACCTTCCTCGTCCTCCTACCGATCTAGCTGGTTCTGCGTACCAAAAGCAGAGAAAGGAGCGCTACGGATAGTTCACAATCTCCAACCGTTGAACGCCGTGACCATAAAAGACGCGGGATGCCCGCCAATTCTGGAGTTATATGCGGAGTCATTCGGCGGGCGAGTCATCTACGGAATGTTCGACTTATTTGTCGGGTTTGACCACAGGGTGCTCGATATCGCTTCGAGGGACTTAACCACCTTCCAGTCGCCATTGGGAACGCTACGGCTCACCAGGCTTCCGCAAGGCTACACGAACGCTGTACAAATTCAGCAAGGAGACGTAGCGTTCATTCTAAGGGAGGAAATTCCGCATGTCACCCAACCCTTCGTCGACGACACTCCAATAAAGGGCGGAGATGACTATTACATACAGGAGGATGGAAGTTACGAGACGATAGAGCCAAATCCTGGCATACGGAGATTCGTTTGGGAACACATGGAGAATACGAATCGCCTACTTCAGCGTATGGGGCACGCAGAAGGGACCTTCAACGCCAAGAAAACAAGCATGGCGGTCGCGCGAATCAGGGTGGTCGGGCACGTCTGCTCGTACTTAGGCCGTACGCCAGACGAGTCCAAAGTACAGGTCATACGGGACTGGCCGAACTGCGAGTCGCTCACGGAAGTCCGTGCCTTCCTGGGCACGCTAGGGTTGATGCGAATATTTATGAAGGATTTCGCTCTACACGCCCGCCCTCTGGTCAGGCTCACAAAGAAAGAAGTGGAATTCACGTTCGGACCCGACGAGAAATATTCGATGGAGATATTGAAGAAGATCCTCATAGAATGCCCAGCTATTCGACAAATCGACTACGGGTGCGGTCGCCTCATTATTCTTTCCGTGGACGCGTCGTATATTGCAGCGGGATTTATCCTGCTCCAAGTAGGCGAGGACGGAAAGGAATATCCATCACGCTTCGGCTCAATAACCTGGAACGAAAGAGAGTCGCGTTATTCTCAGGCGAAAATCGAGCTGTACGGATTGTTCCGTGCCCTTCGTGCTTACAGAATATATCTGGTCGGAGCTCCCCAACTCCTGGTCCGCACGGACGCAAAGTACATTAAAGGCATGCTCAACAACCCGGACATTCAGCCTAACACTGCCATGAACCGATGGATAGCGGCCATCCTGCTGTTCGACTTTGCGATCGAGCATACTCCGGGCATTTCTCACGCGCCAGACGGGTTATCAAGGAGGCCGGGCGCGCCAGAGGATCCCGTAGATGACGAAGACCCGGAAGACTGGATAGACAGGGCTTGCGGATTCTCGATTATCGCAGCAAATTGGAATAACAGTGCGCACAAAGCAGTCTGCGCCTCCATTTCCACCACGGAGAATCCATACGCGGGTGTAAAGAGGGAAGAGGAGTACGTCTCCGTCTTCTCAAATCATACCAGCCCGTACGTGGGCAGGGGTGAGGAAGTACGCGAAGTCGATACGGTATGGGTGTTGGCAAATATCACAGCCACGGAAGACGGTGGAATCCCGCGCTCGGAGCGAGCACGGGAGGCCGACAGGGATATGGAGAGAGTATTCAAATACCTCGACGACCTACAGCACCCTCCCGGATTTGATTCACAGAGGCACAAGCGTTTCCTGAAGAAAGTACGAGGGTTCTTCCGTACGGAAGAAAAGCTGTGGAAGCGCGCCCCCCGCGGCGAACACAAGCTCTACCTGACTGAGCAGAAACGAATGGACATTCTGACACAAATGCACGATGATTTAGGACACAAAGCGCACCTAATCACGAGCAAACGCCTCGCGGACAGGTTCTGGTGGCCAATGATGGATCAGGACCTACGCTGGTTCCTGAACACTTGTCACGAATGCCAGATACGCTCCACGGAGAAGATTCTACTACCACCCACGGTCGCGATGCCCTTGCCCCTGTTTCACAAAGTGTACGCAGACACTATGTTCCTGCCACGGCATAATGGATTCCGCACGGTAGCGCACGCTCGATGCTCGGTATCTAGCTGGCCGGAATGGAGGATGATGGTGAACGAGGACGCGTTTACCCTCGGGTCCTTCTTATTCGAGGAAATACTCTGCCGATGGGGCGCCATCGTCGAAGTCTCCACGGACAACGGAAAACCTTGGATAAAAGCCGTAGATTGGCTGGCCAAGAAGTACGGAATCCATCACATACGGATATCGGGCTACAATTCTCAAGCTCAGGGAGTAATCGAGCGAAGGCACCACCCTGTCCGTGAGGCGCTGGTGAAAGCATGCGAGGGCGACATGACGCAGTGGACGCGAAGAATATTCTACGTCTTCTGGGCGGAAAGAGTGTCGATCAGCAAAGTAACTGGCAGATCTCCGTACTGGATGGCGCACGGAGTGGAACCGTTATTTCCCTTCGACATAGTTGAGGCAACCTATATGAGCCCAATTATCGACACGGAAATCTCTACGGAGGACCTGATCGCGCGCAGAGCCCGGCATCTCATGAAGAGAGAAGAAGATTTGGAGGTGCTCCGTTCAAAGATATACGAGGATCGAGTGAAGTCGATACGGCAGTGGGAAAAGGATAACGCCAACAGGATCTACGACTTCAAATTCGAGGCAGGAGAACTGGTGATTATTCGAAACTCGAAGATCGAGAGCGACCTCTCGAAGAAAAGCAAACCACGGTACTTTGGGCCCATGATCGTGGTCCGGCGCACCACGGGGGGTTCATACATCATCGCGGAACTAGACGGCGCGGTTTCGCTGGATTCCGTAGCGGCCTTTAGGCTGTTGCCGTACTACCCGCGGTCGAAAGTTCGCGTACCCGTAACAAAGTTGGTGGAACGATACGAGAAGTTGGTGGAAAAACAGGGGAAATCACCAGAATGGGGGGACGACGGGTTACGCGACTGGGAAGGACAATCAGGTCCACAAATCTAACTATTCTCGACTTAACGGACTAAAAAGACTGGAGCGGCGTACGCATAGAACGCGAAACGTCACGATAAAAAGCACCAAGCGCACGGAAATTAGCAAAAAGTGGGGAGGAACGGGCAGTGACTCGATACGAGATCTACCTATAAACCTCCCTACGTTTCCCGAATAAAAAGCGGTTTCCCAATGAAAGAAATACCCTCCGTGAAGAAACGCGACTCAAGAAACCTCGTCATGCTGTTATCACCCCTATCCGGATCCGGAACACTTCCACCATCACTATCGCATCACTCTCTTTTAGGAAAGAAGCACAGCAAATGTTATTCAGCAATAAAATTACACAAGTACAGAAAAATAAAGCAAGAAAGACTACGGAGCGTCGATAGCAATATACAAATAACCCCGCACGGGGACAGTCCGACAATGCAGCATAGATCAAAACAAGAAAAAGGGGGCGCGGAGAGGACTAGTCCGCGGTTCTCCCCCGCACCCGAAATGTCCATTGTCTCCAGCGACCCTTCGTCCTCCTCCCACACGCCACCATCCAAGTAATTAGGCGTCACCGAACGCTCCCCGTCCTCGGTCTTCACGGAGAGCGGCGGCTGGCGAGGCGAGCGATCGGAATCGTCCATCAGCGAACTAGATCGCAGCTCCGCGGCGAGGCTGGTGGCGCGCCCGTCCGACTCGTACGGAATCTCGTCTTGCGTGGGGCGAACGGCAGGCGGGGGAGTCGAGAGAGGCGGCGGCGTCGGCGGCATGTACGAAAGCGGGAGACCTCCGCCGAGGACAGGTACCGGGTTGCCAAGGAGTACACGACGAAGGGCGAGCTGCGCCCACGGATTGTCATGTCTCGGCGCGGCAGAACGCAGAGCCTCGCGCAAGCGCTCGGAGTCGATGGAAGCACGGCCTGCGAGACGCGCGTGCGGAGTGGACTCCCCTGCTCGCGTGCGGCAACGACGAGGGAACGTCGGGCGCGTTGCCAGGCACGGGAGTGGCTCGATCTTCGAGGTCCGCGTCGAACGGCGTTTCGCGCGGAGACCCGCCGGGAAGGAACAACTGCGAGAAGAATTAGTCGAGAAGAACGCGGAGAAAAGATATAATATCGAGACGTACCGAGGAAGGGTCCTCGTCGAGGCGAGCCTCGACCAGCTCCCTCTTCACCTGCGCCTCTTGCTTCGCGAGGAAGCCCCACAAGTTTGCCGTGTCCCAGTTGGACGGCAAACTCGACAGCACCTCACGCCCCTCTCCACGGAGAATCCTACCCTCCGTATCGGCGTCCATCGCTGCGCGTGCGTGCTCCAACGTTTGCGTAAACGAGCGCGCCTTGTACAGCGCCATCGAACGCCATTCCGCGTCGTTGGTGAGCTCGGGCACGGGGCACGGGTACGGAACGTTTCCGTAAACGATGGGGAGCGACAAGTACTCCGAGGGGGAAGTCGACGGAGGGGGAAGAGTCGCGCACCAGCGCCGCCATAAACTCGCGTCCAGCCGTGTAAATCGCCATGCGATCCATCTCGGCGGCCCAGTGGAGGATCCAGCTGCGCCGAGCATGGTACCGCGGCACGGAAACCTCCAGCGGATATTCCTCTTGCGGGATGTTCCACGGACGAAGCTTGCCAAAGCAAGAATCGGGCGGAACGACAAGAGAAAAGTCGTCCCGGGCACGGAGGTTGCGCTCGGCGTAGGTGGACGTGTGGCGGCACATGGCCAGAGGAACCGCCCAGAAGGGTGGCGGCGGTGAAAGTGAACTCGGCGGGTGCGGGCTCTTCGGCGGGCGGAAGCGGCGCGTCCTCCAACCGTACGCGCGACGATGAAGCCACGGGCGGGCGCGAAAGAAGGCGCAGCTGCTGGAGCGGGCGCTGACAAGTCCGTGGAGCCGTTTTCGAAGTGCCAGCGGAGGCACGGGCTGAGGACCGTGTCGGGCTCTCCGACGAGCCAGACAGGGTGGCGATAGGGGGCGCTGTGTCGTCCACCTCCATCGCGTCCTCCTCCTCTCCTCCTTCTCGTCTTCGTCCTCGGCCTCGCTCCTCGCGTCACCCGAACCCACGGAATCCACCACGCCGCCCTTGGCGGCATCGGCCTTCGAGAACAGGAAAGGAATTCCCTTTCTCTTCTCGGCGCGCGTACGGTAGTCAAAGTGGGGCGGGTACCACTTGTCGAAATCGAACGGCGCGGCGAAGGCGGGGTCGAGGTGGCCACGGACGGGGTCGAAGTGGGACGCGTACGCGTGCTGGTACGCCAAAAACGCATCTAAGAGCGGGGGAGAACGGGAACCAAAGGTCAACAAAAGGGGATTCAAAAGAGGGAAAAGGGAAAAAGGACTCACCAATATGGGCGGAGGTGTTCGAGCCGGAGGGGACGCACTTCATCTTCCCCACAATACAAGTCGCGCAGCTCACGGACGTCTTCTCGGGGTCCGTGAAGCAGGGGCAACCCGTCTTGGAGCATGGCACGCACGGCTTGGGGAATTTTCTGGCCTTCCGTGTTCTGTAGTGCAGAAGGAGGCGCGCCGCTCGCAGGTACTTCTGGAAGAACGCCGTCCAGGTTGCGAACCCAGCAGGACGGGCAGGCTGATGAGAGGTGGCGAGGAGCAGGAAGTCGATGATCGCAGCACGGAGGTTGCACGTGTGCTTTCCCGAGAAATCGTACGGGGCGCCCGTCTTCTTGACTTTTGAAGGGCGCTCGGGTGTTTCATCCTCCGTGACGACGCGCTTCTTGGAGCCCCCGCCGCGCACGGAAGCAAAGTCTGCGGGCGGCGGCGGGAGCCGCAGAGTCACCCTAGGTAACTTGCCCGGCTCCGTGCTGCTGGTGACCTCGCGCGCCTTACCCTTGCCTTTCTCGGGGGAATCTACGGCTCTACCCTTGCCCTTCTCGGGGGAATCTACGGCCTTGCCCTTCCCCTTCCCCTGTTCGCGCGATTTCGACAACGACGACAACGACGAAGACGCTGGAGGTGGTTGCGAGGGTACGGAGGTAGACACCGGGCGGTTGACGTACGGCGTTTTCGGGTCGATAGGGCGGTATGAGAAGCCAGGCGGAACTTCCCCAAGATGTGCCGCCTCCAGGAAGACATCGATTTCCTCCCCAAGGGTCTGGTTCCCCTGGAGAGCCACGAGCATTTCGTGGGAGTACGCGACTTCGTCGCGGAGACGGTAGATGTGGCGCGTTACCGCCTCGATTTTGTTCTGCCGCACGATGTGACGTCCGGCACGAACGAGCTCGCGGTCGCGCGACTCCACCGCAAACTCCAGCTCCCCCACGACCCACGCACGCTCCTCGTTGTACGCGGCGAGGTCGGCCAGGCTGGCGGTGCGCTCGCTCTCCCAGAACTCCTGCTGGTGCATCCTGCTCGGCCCAAAACGCGGCCTCGTGCTCCCGCTGCACGCGCTCGCAAGTGGTGCGGTAGTTGTCGCGCAAAGCCTTGCGCTCGTCGAATCGCGCCTGCCGTCTTCGCGAGAACTCCGCGAGTTCCTCCTCTGCGGCTTCGTCTAGCTCGTCCGTAGGGTTGTGGGGCGCGTCGGAGTCAGGAATAAGGGGGGGGAGGACAGGGGGGGAAGGAATAGGAGCGGGAGGAGCCACGGTGGCACGGACAGGGCGGGGGCGAAGGTCGGCGAGAATTGGCTGGTTTTCGTCCAAGTCGGCCAGCTTGTCCGCCAAAGCTTCACCCACCATGCGCGTATGCTCCAAGGAATTGTGAACTTGCTGAAGGTTGACGGGGTAGGGGTGAGGCGCGTCGGATTGAAGTCGGAAGCGCGCCAGGATCTCGCGCCCGGAGAGTTTCTCGCGCAAGAACTCCGCGTTGACGTTCACGGGTTCGGCCCCGACACGAAGTCGAGGGGCGGCGGGGGACGCGAAGTCACCCGTAGCTGGGAGAGCGCTGGACACGGTGGCGGGCGATTTCTTAGGCAAGCCGCGAGTGGCACGGGAAGGAGTCTGGCGGCTCTACGGAACAAGTATCAGCGTGCGGTCTTTAAAGCTACGGAAGACACTTACAGAGGAGGGGCCTGCGTTGGAGGACATGGTGTCGAGTTTGGGTGGTTAGTTGAGCGAGGAGGAGCGTACGGAGGGGAGACGAAGAGCGCGTCAGTGCGTAGCTTGATCCCATCACGGAAGCAAATTATCGAACAATTCCGTGGACATCGCCACACCTGGGCCGAGGATGATGACTCCCACGAGCCAGGAACGCAGCAGGGAAGCCGCAGATAAAAATAATTCAGTCGGCTTCTTGGCGCGTGGAAAATATAGCAGTGGGAAAGCACGCGTAACTACGGGGTTAGCCCCTATCGATTTCAAGACCAACGAACAAGACGCGCACGGACGCAAATAAGCCCACGGAGGCAAGCAGTATTCAGGTCAAAGTAACAAGCTATTTCTGGGCGCGTTCGAAGAAACGCGCCGAAAACGTCGAACTTAGTATATAGGAACGGAATACCGGACGCGGTAAACCAAATTTTCGAACTCAGCATTTTCGGACTTAGTATTTTCGGGAACATCGGCATACAAGAACTTAGGGCTATACGGAGCGCGCAGAAAAATGTACTTTGAAGGAGTGCACTAATGGTTCTTAGGTCTGATCAACCACACGGAACTACGGTGAAACGCATTCAAAAGAGAAACCCATCGAATAACGACATAGTGCCTTTCCGTGGCCACGGCAAGACACAACGAAGCTTAATAAACCAAGAAAAATAATAATTCAGTACTCCGTAGGCGGGAAACTCGAAGCACTCCAGAACTCCTGACCGAGCGGCGCATCGATATACGGCCCAGGACTGAAAACGGACATCGCTTCTCCCACCAGATGCGCGGAGTCTGAAAAATAGGAGGGGAACAGCGGTTAGGGGAGAAAGAATCCGCGCGCGCGAACTGGGAGGAAAACCCGTACCTGTGTATCCCATGGGAAAAGGGGACGTATGAATAGATGACGGGGAGAAGAAGTCGTTAGGCGAAAAAGCCATGCACGGAGCTAGCTTGGGCGAATAACTGGCTGCCCGGTTCGAGACGACCCCGACTGTCGTATTCGGGGTAGTCACTCTGGCTCCCAGAAAGCATGAGCTCGCGCGTGGAAAGGTCAATCATGGGATACAAGATGGGAAAATCGAGGTCGTCCGGGAAGCGCGAAGGGGTGGTGAAGCCGACGAAATTGCAGAGGAAGATCGATAGCTTGAACATTTGGAAAGCCTCGGCAGGAACACGGAACGAATAGCTGGCCCAGGATAAATCTCCTGCGGAGATTCTCTCCGTACGGTGCTTCAGCGTCCGGCTCACTAGGCGCTGGAGTAATGGGTTCCACGGATCAGCAACACGATAAAAACCTGCTACGGAACTCACGAAATGTGTCATCAGAATTTCGATCCAAGCACGCAGTTTCTGGTGTTCAGGAGGAGGGAACGCGGGAAGGGAAGTGAAATGCGTGAAGTCGTGTGTTATGGCGCGCATAAGCGTATGGACGAAGACACGCATCCGGAACTGAAGAAAATTCTCGAGGCCGTCTTCTGGGAAGAAGAATTTCGCGTGAAGAGTTTCCGCGGGGAGCGAGAGGGAATACAGACGAGGAAGAGCGGTTTCAATGGTATACGTTGGGCCGCGCATTTTAACAAGCAGGAAGGTGCAACAAGGAGGACGGAATCGGATACCCTGGTCAAGCATTTTATAAAAGAAATGCGCGGTACGCTACGGACGGCCATGCGTGCCGTGACAGGCGCACGGGCAAACGACAAAGGGGATCAAGTACGAGTGGCCTTAGCCGGTACATTCAACGTACGGCTACGGAGACCTCGTCAGGGCAGATCAGGCCACGGATTGTCCAGCGCACGACACGGGAAGCGAGTTGTCGAAAATCCGTTCCTCGGAGGTACAGGTGGGGATACGGTACGCACGCGAACCAAGAGTATGGTCGTAACGGAGGAGATTGTCGCCAAACCGATGGAGGAGGTGCCCGTGGTCAAGAATTTCGCGGATTTGCCGTTCCTTGGTGCGGGTACCAACGCCGTAGAAGAACGGGTCGGCCTGCGCGGAAGAATATCCAGGCGCCTCGACGGGCGTAGTCGCGTAGTCGGGATGGATAACCATTGCGTGCTGAAGGAGGGCAACCGCACGGAAAATGCCCTCACGGCTGGGAACGTCCTCATCGCCCTCGTATCCGCACAGAACCACGAACTGCTCGGCCATGGCGAACATCATCGCCCCAAATCCGGGAACATAGTACTGGGAGGGATTCGAAGGATCACTCTCCACGCTGATCTTCGTGGCCCCAATTAAAATCTACGCGGCCCGAAGACGTTAACACATTGCGCTGGGCACGGAAGGCAGCGTGCATACGATATTGGACAACAGAATTTTTACGGCCACACGGAGCTCGTTACGGAGAGGCGCAGGGAATTCAGTAAAAATTCGCCCGCCCATAGTCTCATGGATTCCTTGGCACAAGTTGCGAACCTGCGAGACCCAGAGCGCGCGCAAACTAGGCTCCATCCTCGACCCGGTGGCGGGAGGAAGGATGGAGTGGAGTTTGGCCAACAGGTCAGAAGTCTGCGTCAAGGGGACTGAAGACATGAGGAAAAACCGAAGGCGCGGCTGGCCATTTTATAGCAGTTCTGGTACGGCAAAAATATGTATACGGGATTGGCTGGTACGCACGGGATAACAGCGCTACGGAAGCGAATTCGCGGAAGGCTACATACGTCCCGCAGGGTACCATTCCGCACCAGCGACGTCGGACAGCACATCGCTGAGCTCCTTGCCTGCGCGATTGCAAGCTTCGACACGCTCGCGCAACCAGTACTTTTCGGCTACCCAGGCGTCCTTGGCCTCCTCCTCCTGAAGGACGGCTATCTCCTCCACAGTCCACGAAGGAACGCACGGAACGTGGGCAAGGTCGCGAGGAGGACGAATATCGATAGGATCCGTGTGGCTCAGGCGGCGTTGCCGAGCGGACCCGACCATTAGCTTCACCCATCCCAGCATGATTGTCTCGAGTCCGGGGCCGAGCTCGTACGCAGGATTATCGAGGATTTCGTGGAACTTCTGCATCAAGCACAGCGTACGGATGCTCTCGCACGGGAACAGCATGGGTGGTCCGTAGTTCGAGACCACTTCCAAAGCAATCACATACGCGATACCCTGGGCGTATTTATCAGCCACGGATGCGTAAAAGGAGAAGGCCGCGAGCGATGCGCACCAGGAAACGAAGCAGCTCGCCGACATGAGGAGTCAGAAACTCAATAGACTCTGCACGGAGTTGGTGTTTCGCGAGCGCGCGAGTAGGGAAAGCCTTGTCAATAAGTTGCGCGTAGGGGCCGACAACTTCCTCGAAGTATCGAAGGACACCGTGGGGGTCTTCTCCGTATAAACGACTATCGGGAAGGCGAGAACGGTACGGAGCTAGGAGGAGCTGCAGGGCTTCGGGGATACGAGTCAATTCCTCCGTGGTGCGGGGTTCGACAGAATTCTCGTCGCCTTCGATAATAGCAGAAAGATCCATGACGGGAAGGAGTGGTTGGACGAACAGCGGCGGTTCCACGCTCTTTTAAAGGGGAAGGGGACGACAGAGGCAAAAAGAATCCGTGAATATCGCTTAAGGATTCCGGCATCACGAACCGGCAATAACAACTGCCTATTTTGGGAACTCCGTACAGGCGGCTGTCTACGCTACAAGTACGCAACGGGTTCACCCTCCGTGGAGCAGGGAACGGGATCAACGGACGAGGAAACTGCGTCCGGTTCATGGTCGAGGTTCGTGACGCGTACGGAAAGCAGAGGCGATGAAGAAAGAACCCCGCCAGGGGGGGCCATCTGAATTTCGGAAAGCGTGGCGACATATTGAGGGGGGACGTCAGCTAGACGGGCGGCCATGGCGAAAAATCGTTTCGTGCGCATGATTGAATACGATTAAAAGATCGTCTTCGGCGCACTCAGCAATAGTGGCGATATCGTCTCCCGCGAAGCCGAAGCGACGAATAAGGCGCATCATGTACAAAAGGCTCGCCACCGACGAGGGTCGGCACGCGTTTTCCGACGATGCCGTGTACATCTGGAACAATAGCGCGGCGAATGTACGCCTACGGATTGTCAGGAAGAGTTCATCGGGAGCACTGCCATGGAATAACGACTCACAAGATAACGCATGTACACCGAAGTCTGGTGGCGGATCCACGGGGAATCGCGAGCCGCGGGGGGCGAGCCACGGAATCGATCTCGAACGAGCATGACCTGGTCACGAAGGGGGACGAGAATTTGCTGCGAGAAGTTGGTGACTTCAGGACGGCGCAAATAGCGCACGAGCTCCTCTTCCGTATCAAGATCTATGAAGAAGACCTCGAATTGCGAGCGTGTACGGAAGGAGGCGGGCGCGCCGCGCTGATAATCACGCAACAGGGCGAACCGGAGTGCCATTTCTTGGGCAAAGCAGAGAAGAGGGTATGGGGGAAACAAGCGAGCACAAAGACACGGATTTATATGGCAGCAAACTGCCGTACGCAAAGGAGTCACACCAATCGGTTATACATCAGAAAATTTCAACGATAAACTCTACTCCGTAGGCTCGGCGTCGTTGCCAGAGGCGGTGAACGTGCTGGAACCGTCCATGTTGTACTCGGGAAATTCCTTGAGCTGCGCGGTGGCCGCTCGCATATAGCTGGCTGTGGTATCGAAGGCCTCGAACGCGCGCAGGACCGAGACCTGTAAACCTCCGTGCTGGCCCTCCTCGTCGAGCTCGAACCCGTATTCAGCAAGAAGAATCCGCAGGATGCGAAACATGTTCGAGCTTTCCCCGGGTACGAGCAATTCGTCGGGATGAACACGAGCGCCGTGAGCACGGGCAAGCCTGGCAAAATGAGGCCGCGAAGCATAAATTACCCTCTACGGGGAGGTTCGAATATCAGCACTAGGCCACGGGCTGGAGTACGGAGGCAATCGTACCAGTTGCTCGAGGACGCGACCTGAGCGCCGTACGGACTGCTGCACGATCATCCACGGAGAGCGCAGGTAGCGGCACGGAAAGGCGAAATTCCGGATCGACAGCGAGCTGGACAAAGAAGATCTGGGCACGGATGAAGTAGCGAAGTAGGTCTTTCATGGAGTGGCGCGGGCGGTAAAAGCCATCGGCGTGCTTCCAGGAGGGGATTTCGACTCTCGCGCAGTTCGAACGAAGCCGCTGGCCTACGGAGATGTTGTCATATGCTAGCAGATGAGCGTCGAGGTCTCTGAGCCAAGAGGGGAGCTCGAAAGACGCTCGAGTTATCGACGCCATGGCTTAGGGGGGGGAAACGCAGATCCATCTATCAAATCCACGGCTCCTTAAGTGGTGCACGGGTGGGCCGGCTCACGAAGCGATCAAACTGGTTCGGTTCGCCGGAAGAGCGCAACAATATTTCAAATTACTACGAAGCGCGACATAACGATGATTACGACGAGGAGGGATCGACCCAGCCGGTATTAGTCGGTCTGCGCATCATGCGTCCCGGAGCGTTCGAAACTCGGGGTATTCACCACGCGTACCCAACAGCGCGGCCCAGCAGGTGGCCACGCGTTTTAAATGTTCGAGCGCAGCGCTCATATGCGCACCGCCTTCGCTATTTTCCCCCTTGAAACCATAAATTTCGACCATATGATCGAGGATTTCGAACTGGCCCATCGATAAATCTGACACCGGTGGTTCTTCCGGGATCAGATGCACCGCGGAGATGCCATCCCACAGGGCAACATAGGATGGATATTCGGGGTCCGTGAGCGAAATCAGGTGCTAAAAGAGTTCGCAAAAAAGGGGGCAGAATTAGGCTCGACTTCCGCACGGAGGAGACGATGAGCATACCACTAGCTCCATCATTTTCCGCAGGGTAGCCTGGACGACACGGGTCGTGGTGTACGGAAATTGAAAGCTGCCATATCTCGTGCGATGGAAGGAAGGATCCAGCGCTTGCTGAAGGACAAATACGGCGGGGCGGAGAACCTGGTGCAGTATGTTGGAAATGGGGATCGGTGGACGCCAGTTCGAGCCAAGGGCGTATTCCGTGTCGCTAATCTCGAGCGGCCGAATGAGTGCGCAGGCTTGCTCCACTTTCACTGCGAGGGCACGCCCTGCAGGGCTCCCAATGACTCTGAGGAGGTCGCTGCGTGGAGAATCGGGCGGAGACGGGGTCTGCGCCATGGACACAAGAATAGCGAAAATCGATGATGGGACGCGACCCGTATTTATGCTCTTAGCGCAAGCGGACAAGCGTACGGAGCACGCGTCTACGGAAACATCCGCGGAGAACACATCATATTAACCGACAAATCGACCGCTAAAGTCCCAGCACAATATCTTCCGGGCTACCAGTAATAAAGGCCGTGAAGTCCTCCACGGGTTCAACAAGGTGCCATGCTCGTGCCAGCAGTATGGCACGGCTCAGATTAAGCGAAACCGCCGAAGGAGCGAGCCGTGTAGAAGACTCGGGCAGATAAACTGCGTGCATTTCGTTAAGCCTATCCAATCCACGGAGGCAGGCGCCACGGAACGCTACGTAGCAACGAAACCCTTCCTGCGCGTTCCCGATATGTTCGTCACTGGGAAAGTGGCCGCCTTCTTCGAGCAGATGAAACTGCGGGAGCTAAACTAAGCACGGACTAGTGCACGGAACAAGAACGGAAGACTCGCCAGAATGCCCATTATATTCGCCAGCGCGTCATGAACAAAGATTAACTCCAGCATGGTCAGTTCATACGGTGCCAGCCAGCCACGATTCGCGGGCCGTAGAGCGCAATCCAGCAGATAAATCGACGGGCGAACGATGCACTCCATGACGTCGTCCAGCTGTTCGCACTCGGGATGTCCTGGGCTAAACCGCACGCCCGTGGCGAGCGAATGTTCAATAATCAACTCGCACGCATCCACAATTCCGTAGAAGTCTGCACTTAGGCGCACGCGGGGGGGCATGGGTAAAGACATAACGCGAGGACATACATGCGACTACGGCGAGCCATTTATACGGGAAATGTTAAGTGATCTGAGCGCATGGATCTCAGCTCCGAAGAGGACAGCATCACAATACTCCATTCCGTGGCTTCTCGTCCACAGGTTTCTTCATCCGTGCACAAAGTAGGGCAAGGGCTTCCGGGTATAATGCCTGGAGGTCCTCCTTGCAAACAGTCAGCGGTATGGGACCTCGCCGGCGGAGACTGTACCATGTCTGCCAGCAAACCTTCCACACTCTCTCTCTGGACCCCGATTACCTTTCCATCTCTATCCGTTTCGACAACGAGCGCTCCTTCCACGCGAGAAAGCGCCAGCAAAGTGGCTTCGATAACTCGCTGCGCGTCCGTCCAGAGGGGGGTAGTGGCCTTCACGGAAAAATCAAGCACGGGGTTGTCGTTGATAGGAATACGTTTGTAATTCCGTGGGGGCTGCCGAGAAGGAAACACCACCTCGATAGTACGGTGCGGGTCGTACTCCTCGTACTCAAGGAATATTGGGTCCTTGGAGATACGAAAGAGCGCAACGGATTCCGCGCACTCCTTCAAAAAGAACTCCACTTGCGAAATCGCTAGGCCGAATACACTGACTCCGTGGATGTCAGGCGCATCGTCTCCGTCAAAACCAACCGCGTAAAGGAGTACGGAGATCAAGTAAAACATCCACGTCGATTGAGGCGGGGTGTTATGGCGACTGAAGTTGGACCGCAGCTCATTCTGGCGAAGCCGTGCGGCATAATACTAGGAAGCAACAGTTAAACACCATCGCCTGAATATCTGGACAACTTCGCCTACCATGTGGTCTACAATTAGATGTACGCAGACACGCACTTCATGAAGATCCTTCGTGGTCAGTGAAGGACGCGTACGCGTGGCCCAACGGTCCTCCAGCACGGAAATCGCCACAAGGAACACCTTGAACCAGAGGTTGCGATAAAGGAACTCCGCCAGGCCGCCAATCGGGACGTCAAGGCTTTCCGCAGGAAGGGGATGAATTGTAGAATGGAAGCGACCAATGGCAGAGGCATCCATCTTCAGAAAAAGTTCTGATTCTCGACCTACAGATGGGTCATATTTATACGTGGCGCCAACCGGGGACGGTCGGCATTCAAAAGTGGGGAGGAGATGTGAGCTATCACTTTGTGATACGCTCTCTCCGTGGCTGAAAAAGGCAAATACGCACTACGGAGCATGCACAGAAAAAGGTTGCAAAAACGACCTGACCCCGATTCGAACGAGGGACTCGCAGTATAGTACAATATTGCGAGGAACCGACAATGCGCGCGTTACCGTTACGCCACCAGGTCTACGCTACAAGACATCGAAAAGGTGTCGACCCACGGTTGATTCTTTCCTGTGGGAAAAGGGAAGCAAAAAAACGACACGACCCCGAATCGAACGAGGGACTCGCAATTATGCAATATTGTGAAGAGACTACAATTGCGCGCGTTACCAGTTACGCCACCGGGTCTACACTACAAAGACGTCAAAGAAAAGGTGTCGACCCACGGTTGATTCTCTCCTGTGGGGAAAAAGTTACGCCACCAGGCCTACCACCAAATAAATCCCCAAAGCGCCACGGACCTCACGAAAATTAACAAATCGACATGATGCATACGCAGAACACGGAAGAGGTACTACACGGGGTACGGAAAGTGTCGCCACGCGGTACATATCAAGGCTACGGAAGGAGGTGCGAGCTACGGAGTACGGAAATTGGGCGCACGGGCAGCAACGTTACGGTCCGTGGGTTAGGTATCTCCTTCAAGCGCACGGGAGAGCATGGAGATCCTCGCCGCGAGGCAAGGAGGGCAGTGTTGAAAGGGGTCCGTGGACGAATGAGGAACAAGGTCGCGCGCGGCGGTCGGAAAGAAATTAGTATAAAAGCAGGGACGTCCGTAGAAGAATGCATCTTATTACCTCCCACTGCTCATACCTAAGCTACTCCCCCTCGATCATACGGGGTGAGAATCTAGTCAAAATACATACTCGCTCAGGTTGCGCCGCCCTCCGTGGGATCAACCAAGGTCAAATTGGGCCAAAGCTTCAATCAAGGAGGCTTGTCCGTAGTACTTCCAGCTCAATAGAACGAGCCAGAAGGAATTATAGAAAACATCGGCGTTGATAGCTCGCGTGGTTGTAGTACGCGCGGCGAAACTTCCAAACGGCCAGCAGCCCAACTTAGCAGCGTGTAACCGTTGGCTTGGGCCTCGAACGCAGATCCGTGCGCGGAGTACCACCCCCATCGTCGCGGAAGGCTTATCCAATTCGATTATAACCACTTCACGATTCATTCTCACCACTTCACCTCACACACGCCCACGGAATTGACACTCCTTGGCCGTACCACCACAGCGTAGAGAAAAAGCCGGGTTACGAAGGACTACGCTATAACCCGTACGCGTTGTGTTCAACAGTTCTGAAGATACTGCTTGCCCAACCTATACGAGGCAAGGGGATAAGAAAAGGAACCATATAGCCCAGGCATCTCGACACGGAACGGCGTTCATCTTGCGGAGCGTTGCCCCTTCGCGCAAGTGTAGAAAACCCTCCGATCGAAGCTTTCCTGGAAGGCTAGCCCCCCAACGAGGAAATAAATCCTCGAGGAACCTAGCGAGACTGTTCATTCCGTACGGAAGGAACTGTACCACCACCACCACCTTTTAAAAATACATAACATTGCGTGTACTACAGTAGTAGACGAATCTCCGCGACAGAGAAATTTCCCTCTAGAGGACGAACTAATTTCGTGCTTTTGCCTGACTATACCACACCCGGTCAGACAACTCACGGAACCGCAGTCCGTATCACAGCGCGCCGAAGGGTAAGGAGCCACGTCAAACGGTCGTCGACGCTTGGAAGGCCAAGAAGGCGTCCCGATTCGCAAACGCCACCGCCGCAGCCGCTACCGTACAATCTCCGGCTCCCGCGACGTCTACATCTGCTACCCCCACCGCCGCGTTCACATCCCCCATGGCCATCTACGCCCTCAGCACCCTCATTTCGAACGATTCTGCCGACGGTGCGTCATCCTTCACCCCGTCATCGCCGGACGATAACATGCCTCCTAGATTCGGATGTGGAAAATCAGCTTCTCCCATTCTGAATGAGCATGTTACTCGTACCGTAATCGATGTAGTCGATCCTCCGTCAATCTATGCAACCATTTCGCCCGTCCCCGATAAATCTTATGTCCCGACGTACCTGGACACGGGCGCGTCAGATCATTGTGTGGTTAGCCGTGAAAGATTCCTGACGTACCGGGAGATAGACATTGAGGGCTCGACAGCCCTCAAGGACGGCGGCGAGTTTAAAGTAGCGGGAAAGGGGCTGGCGGAGTTCACTGTGCGGATCGCTGACGGGTCGCAGCACAAAATCCAGATGGAGGCCATTCATACTCCGGGTTTTGCGATGAACCTGATATCGATTCCGTTGCTGGATACACGAGGAATGCGGGGGAGCTGGGGAAATGGCCGACTATCAGTCTTAAACCGGGACGGAAAAATTGTCGTCGATGGACAGATTGTGCGGAAAGTAGCCCACAGGAGACTGTACCAGGTGGATGTGGTCGATACTGGAGACGGTGGGGATGTGGTCGCGGCGATTGCGGGACGCGACCGAAACCAGCCCACCGACCTCGAGACCTGGCATCCACGATTCGGCCACGCGGATGTACGTGTCATCAAGCGCATTGCAGATCGAAAGCTCGTAGACGGGCTGAAAATAGTCAGCCACGAGTTGCGGGGAAAGTGCGAAGATTGCATACTTGGGAAGCAGGACAAGGCGCCCTTCGACGATGAGGTCGTGCACGAGACAAAGCCCCTTGAGCGTGTTCACCTTGACTTGTGGGGAAAGGCGAGGACGCCGAGCTGGTCTGGAGCAGTCTACATGATGTTGGTGTCGGATGGAGGCACGTCGATGAAGTTCCCGCTGTTTCTGAATAATAAGCGAAAGGAAACAACGCTGGACGCATTCGCTACCTGGGTTACGGAGGCGGAGTTGCAGACGGGTGAACATGTCAAATGTGTACGCATCGATTTGGGCAAGGAGTTCGACAACGAGTTGTTCTTGGGATACTGCGCGAAGCGTGGAATTCGGGTCGAGAAAATACCTAAAGACTCATCGTCAGCGAACGGACATGTCGAGCGAGGTAATTGTACCGTCATCGAGGGCACACGGACGCAGCTCATCGAGAGCGCCATGAGCCATCGCTTCTGGGCTGAAGCAGCTGCAGCGCATTGCTACGTCCGAGGCTTCATTCCATCTTCGCGCCATCCCGATGTCGTTCCGTGGGTTGCCTGGTTCCGCAAGAAGGATGAGCATGGTAACCTCGTAAAGCTGAACGTGTCTCACCTGCGGGTCTGGGGGAGCGATGCATGGGTGAAGGACCTTGATGATCGGCCAGGGAAGCTGGGAAAGCAGAGTTGGAAGGGGAGGATGGTGGGCTACATGGGACGACGCGGGTACCGCATCTACGACCCCGCGCGTTTTCGGGTTTTCGAGGTGCGCAATGTCATCTTCGAAGAAGCAATGCCGCATCGCACGCGGCTCCCTGTCGTGAACGAGAACGACGAAGAGCCGCTGCCATCCAATCCGAGTATATTCGAGGACGAGGCAGCGTCCGCGATGGACCCGCCGCAGGCCGCACCGAACCCCCCTCCCACTCCCCCTCCCAATCCGAACCCAAATGTCCAATCCAATCCTGCGCCAAATGCACATGCGCATGTAAATCACGCACCACACGCTGCGCCAAGCCTGCAACCCGCGCCCGTGCAAGCTCCTCCTCCTCTGCCGCGTCGAAGCGCCCGCGAACCGAAACCAACGGAGGCCATATTGCGGATGGCGACGTCGGAGCAAATGGTGGTGCAGGCGAAGCTTGCGGGGAAGGACTGGGCGCGCGACAATAAGCGACCCTCGGCGAACATTGTGGACGTTGACTGGACAGGCTTCGATGAGCAACTTGCGTCACCCTGGGCATTTGCCAGCATCGTCAAGGGTGGCAGCCTTCACGCGATTCCGCGTTTGTTTCGTGAGGCGATGCGCGAGCCTGAGAAGTGGATGCCTGCCATGGAAGCGGAATTTGATCAGCTTGAGAAACGAGGAGTATGGGAGTTGGTCGACTTACCGCCAGGGGAGCGGGCTATCGATGGCATGTGGGTGTACGATGTGAAGGTGGATGGCGCTGGCGAGATCCTGAAGTATAAAGGACGTTACGTGGCCCGTGGTGACGAGATGGTGGAGGGGAGAGATTTTGCGGTGAAGTGGGCGATGGTGGCGCGAATGGAGTCGGTGCGGATGGTTTTCGCGGTGGCGGCGGTGCAGAGATTGGTTGTGCGGCAATGGGATTTTTCGGGAGCGTACCTCAACGGCGAAATGGACACGACCGTCTACATGAAACAGCCCGTGGGATTCGCCAAGCAGGGGGAGGAGAGTAAAGTTTGCTTACTCAAGCGTCCTCTGTACGGGCTGGTTCAGGCGGGCCACATCTGGTACAAGCTCCTTGCGAAAGGCTATGGCGACTTGGGGTACAAAGAAAGCCTGGCTGACCCATGTGTCAGAACGCGACGGCGCGACGGCGAATACACAATCACCACGACTCACACGGATGATGTTCTTGGCGCGTCGTCCTCTGAAGCCGAGAGCAAGCGGGTAGTGGACGAGTTCGCCGAGAAGTGGGACTTGAAAGAGGTCGACGTTGAGTTGTTGCTGGGGTTGACCGTCGAGAAGCTGAGCGACGGGTCGATCTCTGTCAACCAAACGCAGTATTTTCTCAAGGTCCTCGATCATTTCGGCTTTGCAGATCTACCTCCGCTGTCAACCCCACTCCCACCCGGCTACCAGATCCGCGCTTTCGTGGGTCCACTTTCCCCAGACGACGCCGCCTTCATGAAGGACAAACCATTCCGCCCCATCCTGGGCACACTCGTATGGGGGAGCGGCGGTACCCGTCCCGATTTATCTTACGCGTGCTGCGCGCTTGGACATGTACAAACAAATCCAACGCCCGACCACTGGCTGCTGCTCACTGGAGTTCTCCGATACATCAAAGGAACTCTCGATTACGGTCTAAAGTACTCGCCGTCTGCAGCAGATTTCACGCCTGGACTCGGACTAAAGCCTGACGGTTCCGTCGACTCGGATTGGGCCGGGTGTGTCGACACTCGCCGGTCTACCTCCGGTTATGTCTTCTTTATGGGCGGCGCACCAGTCTCGTGGTCTGCGAAGCGGCAAGCTGTGGTAGCGTTGTCTTCGACGGAGGCCGAATACATCTCACTGGCGCGCGGAGCGCAACAAGCCATGTGGATGAAAAATTGGCTGTCGGAGGTATTCTTGCCGCAAGAGCTCCCGTTCCAGCTGCACGGCGATAATCTCGGCTCCATCAGTCTCACGGAAACGACGAAGGAGCACGGTCTTGCGAAGCACATCGAAATTCGGTGGCATTTCATTCGGGAACGCGTCCAAGACGGCGAGATTGCTGTTTCCTCGGTGCCCGGAAAGGAGAACGTTGCCGACATATTCACAAAGGCACTTCCGCGCATTACCCACGAGAAATGTGTCGCTCAGCTGGGGCTCGATTGGAAGCGGAAGGAGGCTGCTCGCCAGGGGGAGTGTTGAGGAGGAAATCTCCTTATATGGCGTGCAGCGGTAGTATTGTTTTCTTTTATTTAGTTCTTTCCAGCCGATCGTATATAAGCTGTGCAGCCAGCCCCTAACGACCCTCAGTCTTACACTATCTTGTGCGGCTGAGGGTACGTTGTATATTCTATTCCATTACCTATTTACTTACATATCTGTAGACTCCGACTTACGTTACGTCGTCTACAGGTAAATAAATGAGTCTTACACTATCTTGTGCGGCTGAGGACTCCGACTTACGTTACGTCGTCTACACCAAGTGGCCGACGGCCGCGTTGCAGGCGGAGAAGGCACGGTTTGGAGGCGATGATGAGTTTTGAATGAGTCACTGCGTTCAGCGGCCGGGTCGCCAAACCTATGCGTACTAGACCGGCCCTTTGCCGACCATGGGAAACAGGGCTTGCCGACGTCAGATCTGACGTCGGCAAAGGGCGGTTTCCCATGGTCGGCAAAGGGCCGGTCTAGTACGCAGGGGTTTGTTGACCCGGCCGCTGAACGCAGTGAGTGTTGCTGTGATCGACCTGGTCGATTTGACTGGCTAATCTTGATACCTCGCTAATTGAAGGCTGCTGAATCTCAGCGAAAATGCGTTCATTCTCTTATCGCCGCGTCCAAGTGCTCGCCGCGTCCAAGTGTAGACCATTGGTAGGAATCGAGCCCACGTCGCCCTGGTTCACACCCAACCTATCTGCTGAGTGTAATCTGCCGGCAGTGGTTTTCTGGTTATTATTTGAGTGGCGAAAATTGGATAGGAGTTAGCAAGTCAGTTTCTGTCTCAACCAACCAGATGGAATGGTAATCGAAGGTTCTCAGTACATGCATGCTCTCTCGTATAACCTCACACGACCTAAAACAACGCGAAAAACCCAGATATCGCGAGAAGAAGCAGTCCGGTGGTCGGCGCGAGCGCGCCCGCGGCGTTTTTGAACTCGCTGGTGACGCCGACCTACTTGACCCCGGCTACGGTGCTGTTCAAGTTTGCTTCAATTCCAAACAGTCAGTGAGATTCTACGATTTTGTGGATGGGCTGTAGACCCGACGCACCTATGAAATTTGCGCCACAGTGGTCAAGGCTTTCGGTGTCGGCGATCCCCTGCTTCACGGCGAGCTGGTACTGCGCCTTTGCGCATTCGTTACACGGGGTAAAGAAGGTCGAAGAGGCTAGGAAGATGGTGAACAGGATCTCTCCGGGATCTGCGTTGGTACTGGTAGTATTCGTATCAGTGTTGGTATCATTCCCGCTCTGTAAGGTCTCGACTGTGCAGAACGTGTTTGAGACGATGCTGTGGATGAACTGGGTCAGTAGGGTAGGGATAGTGGGCCCAATCAGACTCACTCCTTGAGGCACAGTAACTCGCGGATCTCAGCGAAAGCTGTCGCATTGAACGCTTCCGAGTCGACGCCGCACGTCGTGTTGACGGCAGCCGAGATCTTGCCAATTGTATCGGAGCTGCATATCGTCACTGGCGACTCGGAGGCAGCGAGTTGGCAGACTCGGACACGCACCTGCAGGTCCCAACTCCACAGAAATCGGTGAGCCAGGTGTTGATTGCGCTTGCGTCCTCCGCGGGGGACGATTTTTTAGTCCCCAGGGCAAAGAGGTCTTTGAGCGCGCTGGGCGCGAGACATTGGAATGCTGGGTCGGACGAAGTAACGAGGCCTTCGAGGGCGCTTGTACAGGAGGAGCTGCGTAAGGTCAGACATGGTGGTCCTCTGGAAAGAGGGAGTTGATAGACTGACGAAGAATTGTCTCGGCGAATGCTAGCAGCGGCCACAGCCGTCAGCGCAGCTGCAGCTTGCAGAACAAAGAAACTGAATTTCATCATCATATCAACCGGGATGATGGATTCAAGGAACAAAGGTGGCGGGGAGCAGAAGAACTGGCGAAAAAAAAAAGAGGCGGCCACGAAGGAAAGAAGAGGTCGAGAAAATGAGAGTTCCAGTCATGGCCCTTTATATCGTTAGAAATTTTCGCCTTGGCCGGCGCTAATCCGTCACATCTGAATACAAACGGTCGTCCGTGGGATGTGATGATGTTGACTCACTGGTGATGCATTTCCCGCTGCAAGTACACAGCCTAGGAATGTGCACTGTGTGAAGGTGCTCTCATATTGCGTTTAACAAAATGCTTTGATACTGACTCACAAACTTGAATGCCATTGAATGCCAGGCCAACTTGAATAGGTTTCTTCTATCTGAGCTCCCGCACCATGTGCTAACGCTTTCTCAGCGGATATTCTCCGCGCGATTGCCTCCGCTTCGCTTCGGTGGCGATGATTCCAATTTTTCACCATAATCCAAAACACAAGCCCCACGGTGAACAAAATGCATCCAGCGGTGTCCTCACGATTAGAACAACGAGAAAGATGACCGGCCACTCGAATGACCTGCTTCGTGCCAGGCTGCGAATTTTCAGGGGGGTCCTGCGCTTGCGCGAGAAGAATTTGCAGCGGGTTCTTGAGCAGGTTTAATCAGATTAGCGGTGCATTGAAGTCATAGCTTTGCGGCAAGCATTATCAGCATTGGGGGCCTGGGGGAAAATAGAAAGTTAGTGTATCAAAACCACTTGCTGTGTTCCGTCGCGGGGCTTACTTACGCGTATCCATACCCGAACGGGCCTAGGAAACCTGTGCATTCTGCCCCTACACTCTCCTAGGTCCATTCAAGCAGCTGAGGGCCGAAGGTACGCAGGGGAAGAAGAGGAGAGTTGCAGGGATAATATGACCTGGACGATGACATTGTTTGCCTTGGACGGAGCGCGCCGCGTTGGCATACGAAAGCAGTGGGAGGGCGAGCAAGTCACTTGAAGAGGAATGTGTGACCATGGTTGGCGTGAGGTAGGAGGTTGTAAATGCGAGTACGCAGCCGTCAGACCAAGGTGGGTGAGGCTCCTCGGCGCAATTTAGGGCCCGACGTCATACGGGTCGGTTTTAGTCGGAGAATTGAAGTATCTAGTCGTAACTCTGCATCAATAGCAGGAAGGAAATTCTTCGGACACCCTAGTAGTCATCCGAAGAGCAGCGACAAGACCCTCGTGAAAAAAAATGCTGGATGGTCGGCCTTGAGACTTTATCGTTTGCGCTCAAGAGACTTGTCATGGGACGTTACTGACCATTCTCAGAATTTCACTTGATAATTTCCTGCCGGCTCAGGTATGGGTAACGAAATGCACAGAGTACCTTGCCGGCGCCATTAGAACTTGCGGAGAACATTGTGGCTATACGACGGGCCTCGAGACTGGCAGAAAAAGAGCGCCCCAAAATATTAATCTGGAGCAAAGCAAGATGTCGCCAAGCGCCAGGGATAGTTTACGCGAAGCAAGAACGTCCGTGCTCCAGCCAGACTAGGTCAAAACGATGATGACGGCAAGAAGGCGGACAGACGTCGGATCATGATGGAAGCGATGATCAGTCGATCAGCCTCTCATGATCACCAAAACAGTCACCTCTGCGCCCGGGACTCAGCTCTTCTACTCAGCTCGGTACTCAGTTTGGTGTCATGCGCATCTCCAGCTCTCTGAAAGGCGACCAGGAAAATGAAGATCCCTTCTCGCCACGATTGACAAGACAAATACTCGCCGGCATAACACTCAACACTCCTCGAATCCAACTCGAATCTGTTCCTTGCGCGCAGTAGCCTAACCTAGGGCTCGTTGGGGCTGAACCACACTCGGACCAAGGCAATTTTAATGGCACTAGGGCAGGCACGGAGTCCGACGGTTCGCGCTCGACAATGAACAGAAATCACTGCATTCGCCTGGATAATACCTCTCCCGCACGGCGTACAGCCAACGCGGTCGTTCTTCGCATGACTGTTCCTAGGCGCCCATACAAATCAAGATCTGCTCTTCGCTGCCGATTCCAGGGAGAACTTCGTCAGACTCGGCTCGACGCGGAATCATGTACGAGCCAGCCATCCAACCTCGTGCATTGCCTATCGATCTTTGACTGGGCAGGCGATCATTCGGTTCAGAACTCTCTCGCTCAATCGATCACCGGATATAAAGATCCCCAATGTTGCTTGCGCCCTGTTGTGGATTTTGAAGTCACTCAGAGATCTGCTTTCCTACTCGTGCACCATCCATGGCCCCGCACAAAAAGAAAAAAACGGCTGGAGATCGTCCTATATACCCTCGAGGGGACCGGATTCAAACCGCCTCCTCAAGACTGCAATCCACTTGATAAACAATAAAGGCTTCTTGGGCTGGGCGGTCTGGGGATCGTGTTGAGGACGGGATGGCATTCAGAAAGGCCCTAACCTTTTCCAGCCGAATCTGATGCGTACTATTGCTTTCAACTCCGATAATATCGCAGGGAAAACACTTCACCACCTCGTTTCAATCTTTGCTCCCGCCTTCAAATTCGCGATATCTCCTTACCGCCGTGCTTTTGGGATGCGAGAACTTTACTTCTACATTTAACACACCGCGTAAATCCATCCTTCCATCAGCCCCGCGCAGCTGCCTGAGTCTGCGCTTTGGTATCTTATCTGTCAATGTCGAATTTCTGACCTTCCATCCGTCACCGCTCTACATCGGCTTCTAGCTGTCGAACGCTCAATGTTCCTATCCCGTTCTGATCGTCGGGTGATTCGATAGGCAGTCCCCGCCGCACTCCCGCGGTGGTTTGCTTCCTCCTCGCCCTGCCGGGCTTAATTATCAAAGGTTAATGCAAGCTCTAAATCCCTCATGCACACCTGACTGCGTACATTCCACCAGATTCGACTCCTTCCATGCGAAACTCAAGTATGGACTCCCTCAAACTCGACATCACACCTAAACTGACCGGCATCTACTGACTCATCACGGATCTGAGCTGGAAAAATCCCGATGCTCAGCCAAAACCCGCGGGCTGTTGCCTCATCCAGGCTGGACGTGGCAGAAGTCGAATGAAATGGAACCCTTGATTCACCCAGTGACGCGCATGCGCGGGTGCTTCCTGGACCTAAACCTTCGGCATATGTAGAGCCAGGGCGATTCCATCCTGCATGTCAGTACTCGTGCCTGAGATTCGAAGACCTTCTGTTGACCGAATGTTATTTTCAACGTTGAAGCCGCGCTGATAGCGATCGATCCTAACGATGGGACGAGCTAATACTGACAGCAGGACTGCTCCTTCCCACGGACAGCTCACATAAACTGACCGACCTCACAGCCTGGAGCATAGTGACTATCGCCATCCAGGATGCCCACCCCAGTCACTGCAACTCAATCAAGATTGATCAACATTGCGACATGTGTTTCCACTGCTGTCGACACGCTCGAACTGGTTTTCGACACCCTTAAAACCCCGTTCTTGAATGCCATCTCCAGCACGAGTCGCTCAATTTTGAAGTCCGTGGAGGTGCATTATAAGCTATTTCTTTTTGAGGCAGCGCTGACCTCGCACTCAGACCGTCAAACAAAACAAAGCTGATTGTATCCAGTTGTTGGAACAGACTCATCAGTTACTGTATGCAATTATCGCCTTGCATCTCAAATCGGACACCGGCGGGGAACTTCCTCCGATTGTCTTGGATCACGTCGGAAGCTTCACAGAGTAGACCGCCTTCAATTCCTTCTATGGCTTTCACTGAACCGTTTTCAGAACACTGGTTGGGAAATTCAAGTTTTTCAGTAGAATTTTCAGTGAAAAATGTTGTTTGTTTTTCAGACATTTTTCGCTGAAAATAGGGGTGAAAAATTTAAACTTTTTTCACCACTTTCAAACTTTCTTTCAAATTTTTCACCTTAGGCTCAAGAAATGGTGAAAATATTTTAAGTTTTTCACCACTATTTTCAGTGAAAAATGTCTGAAAAACAAACAACATTTTTCACTGAAAATTCTACTGAAAAACTTGAATCTTCCAACCAGTGGAACCCTTCAAAAGATTCATCACTTTATCGAAGCCCAGCAAGACAAAGGCTGGCTGAAGCAATTCTTCCGTCGAGCGGAAATGATTGCGCTTCTACAGGCCTGCAACACAGGACTCCAAGAGTCGTTGGACTTCTTCCAGGTAAATCATCTTTCTTTCTTGGCATTAGATTATCAACGATGTAGGACAGATTCAAGCGATCAGTCTCGTCACCGATGCTGCTCAAGAATATGCACACAAGGCGCACCAGGATGTTCTCGAAATGATTCAATCCCTTTCCGACATGAACATTTCTGACACAGCTTCCTCTGTGAGTCACCTTCCTGTCCCTTCGGCATACAGCCAGCACTGATTTTCGACCAGATTATTCGAGGGCTTTCGAGCTCTGAAAGCAGGTATGCAGCACTCTCCCCTCTTCGCGTTTCCTGACGTTGGTGCCTTGAGTTCAACTTCCATCTCAATGCTTCCACCCGAACCCAAAATATTCCATGGTCGCGACTCCGAGCTCGCGGACATCCTCAAGCTCTTCGGTCAAGGAAGTCCAAGAATTGCCATTCTAGGCGCTGGTGGGATGGGAAAGACCAGTTTATCTAGAGCAGTCTTGCATCACCCTGAAGTGATCGCCAGATATGACCAGCGTCGTGTGTTTGTGGCTTGCGACACCGCCCCAACTCAAGTCGAACTCGTGACTCTCATTGGCGCCCACTTCGGACTGAAGTCTGGGAGAGATCTGACCAGACCTCTGCTTCACCACTTTTCTACTGGCCCTCCGGCGCTGCTGATTCTAGATAACTTGGAAACAGTCTGGGATCCGAGCGAGTCCCGCGGGGAAATTGAAGAGTTTCTGTCCCTCCTTACAGATATACAGCACTTGGCCTTGATTGTGCGCAGCATCTATCTTCCGTCTCAGTTCAATAGCTGATGTGAATTTAGATCACGATGCGAGGAGCCGAACGACCAGCGAAAGTCCATTGGACTCGACCATTTTTGGCACCACTGCTGCCGCTTTCTCAAACGGCCGCACGTCAGACCTTCATCGCCATCGCTGACGACGTTCACAACATGCACGATGTCGACAATGTCCTTTCTTTGACAGACAATTTACCTTTGGCAATCAACCTGATTGCTCATCTGGTCGATTCGGAAGGCTGTTTGACTGTGCTATCCAGATGGGAGCACGAGAAAACATCAATAATCTCGGAGGGATACGACAGGAAGTCCAATCTGGACATATCCATCTCTGTGTCGCTCTCGAGTCCTCGGATTACATCTGTTCCTCGCTCTAGGGATCTATTGAGCCTGCTCTCCATGCTACCTGACGGAATTGCGGATGTTGAGCTCCGTCAAGCCAACATTCCGATTGATGATATCTTGCGTTGCAAAACGGCTCTACTTCGAACTTCGCTAGCCTACCAGGATCAAGGGAGATTGAAGTCGCTAGTGCCCATCCGCGAATACTTCCAAAAGTTCTATCCGCCTCCCACTCACCTTCTTCGACCGCTCCGACTGTACTTCCACGAATTACTCGATGTTTACCAAAAACATTGTGGAACTCTTCCGAATCGTGGAGTAACGGATCGGATTACGTTGAACTTTGCGAACATGCAGAACATACTTCTCAGTGGCCTCAATGAGGAGAATCCAGATCTTGTGGATACTCTCTACAGCGTAACATATCTGGATTTCTTCAGTACGGGCACGGGCCGCGGACCCCTCACATTTATGAACCGAATTTCCGATGTTCTACCACAGCCGAGTGACCATCGACTCGAGGTTTTTGTGATCCTGCGGCGTCTGCTTGCATGGAGGCATCAGCCCATTCCCGACCCTCGAGCTTTGCTGCAGGACGCACAAGAACATTTCAAGCGCCTCGATGATACAGACCTTGAAGGCAAGTGTTTACAGAACCTACGTTGAGCGAAACATATTAATCCCGAACAACAGCTCGATTTTACCTCTCCATAGGCGCGTATTATCAGTACCACGACGATGATCGGGCCACTGCACTCCAATTTTATGGGGATGCCCTCAGTTTAGCCATCTCTAGTGGCAACACCAAACGTCACGCCGATGCATTGGACTCACGGGCCAATATAGAGTGGCAGAATGGAGATTATATTGCCGGCCAGAAGTATGCGTTTGAGTCGCAGCGGTTGGCCACAACTCTGGTAGATATGTTCCGGGAAGCGAGAGGACTTCGGAGCCAGGCCATCTGTTGGAATACCCTGGGAAATTATAAGGAGGGCATTTCGGCATGCGCCCGGGCCAGAGAGCTCCTCGCTCTTAGTGGGTTAGGTGGCAGTGAAATAAACTGCGCCATAATGAACTGTCAAGGTGAAGTCCACCGGGCAAAAACGGAGTACCAAGAGGCTCGCGACATTAATGACCAGATTCTCCAAATGGTTTCCTTGGAACAAGAACCATATGATCACGCCGTAGCCTTGTTCAATGTAACCGAGGTGTACATCCGCATGGGCGCGTCGAGGGGCCAAGTGGAGAGGAGCATCGAACGAATCGATTTTCGGCAAAATGGGATACCTGCGAGGGAACACGCTATGCGATTTAATTTCTGGAGACCTTGAACTACGGGAAGGAAATTTCCCCGTTGCAAGGCAGTTGCTGCGGAAATGTGTCCAGGCCTCCCAAGGAAAAGATGGAGAAATAACGACCCTGTCCTTGGGACTCTTGGCCAATATTAAACGCTGGAAATTCCTTCCTTCGTCGGAAAACTGGAGCGCTGTCTTCCTGGTGCACGTACTCCAGTCCGGAGAACAACTGGAAATCTACAAGGCGCTCCAATTTATCGGGGAGAGTTTCTTCCATCAGCGCGAAAGCGAGACGGCAACGAACCTCTTTACTCTTGCCTTGGACAAGTTTTCGCAAATGGATATCCACCAGAATCGAGCGGAGTGCATGCTTCATCTCGGAGATATTTCGCGGCACAGGGGAGATCTCCTTCGCGCAGTGCAGTTTTGGTCGGCGGCAAGGCCACTGTTTGAGCGCTGCTCGCAGAAGACCGAAGTTGCGGAAATCGATACTAGGCTCGCCACTAGTGACCAAGAGGTGCAGGAGAGGAATGAGAGCATCCTGGCTCACCTCAATGCACCGACGGATGCAGTCGGACGGGACGAAAACCCTGATCTTATTCCTGTTCCCTTCTGAGCAAGTTTGGTGTAGCAAACTTCTATGTTAAAGACTCATGACTGTTGTCCGACTTTCTTGGTTATGGCGTTCAAAGTGCACATTTACATAATAAAAATCACTATTTTTCGACTTTTTGCAACTTTTATCCCTCTTTTAACTCTAAATGTGCATATCCCTCTCTTTGAGTGGTCCTGAGTGGTATGGCGTTCAAAGTGCACATTTAATAAAAATCACTATTTTTCGACTTTTTGCAACTTTTATCCCTCTTTTAACTCTAAATGTGCATATCCCTCTCTTTGAGTGGTCCTGAGTGGTGTAAGAGAGGGAGATGGAATTTTGCCTTTTATTTCTCCCTACTTTAGGGTGTGCTTGGCATCCCGATACTTTTTCACACAGAACTTCATCCCGATACTTTCTGAACCGAAATTTTATCCCGATACTTTTTGAACCAAAATGTCTTTTGCCAGGGTTGAAAGATTATACATCCCGATACCTTCTGATCTTCCTTCTCTTTCTCCTTCGTGGTTCGGATGCGCAACGTCACAATCACGTGCAGAGTGACTCAAACTGAGCAACAAAATTAAACTCAATACAGTGTATCATCAAGGGTGGTAGGTGTAAAAAGGAGCGTATTTAGGCGATATCCGTGAGTATCTGAATTTACTGTTTGCCATTGAAGACCAAAGCAGCCCATTCCTACCCGTGATGGCGGCCTGAGTCACTCACTCTGCACGTGATTGTGATGTGACGCGTCCGAACCACGAAGGCGAGAGGGGAGGAAGGTCAGTAAGTATTGGGATAATCATTCAACCTTGGCAAAAGAGAGGGATAAAATAAATTGGTTCAAAAAGTATCGGGATAAAATTTCGGTTCAGAAAGTATCGGGATGAGGTTCCGTGTGAAAAAGCATCGGGATGCCAAGCACACCCTAAAGTAGGGAGAGATAAAAGGTGCAAAATTTCATCTCCCTCTTCGACGCCACTCAGGACCACTCAGAGAGGGATATGCACATTTAAAGTCAAAAGAGGGATAAAAGCTGAAAAAAGTCGAAAAGTAGTGATTTTTATTAAATGTGCACTTTGAACGCCATACTTGGTTGTAGTATTTATCACGTTTTTGAATTCTATCCCGCACAGATAATATAACACAGGCGAAGAGCTATAACGTATGAAGCTCAAGCAGGCCCGTTGATCCGCGTGGTCGACAAAGATGCGAAGGCGGATCCGATTACAAAGGCCACGCGAGTCCTCAATTTCCTCTGGATAATGTTCCTGCTACATGAGTTTGGGAAAATTAAGAGTTGCCTCGCTATATCGCCTTATGCCTGTGGTAGCGCGAAGCAGGGTGTTCGTTTCCATCCTTTTCGACGGACTCACTGAATTGGCTTTCCCGAGCAGGTGATATATTCCTAAATATCCGTAATGTATCCCTAGATTTCCCACAGCAAATCAAAAACGCGATGCAATCCAAAGCCGGAGTGAGGCGATCGGTCATCTCCTATAAAGTGTGTCAGTCACTGCCTGCTCATGGCAATTAATTTTTATCCTTGTCCAGCACATATGGAAATACAACTCACAGAAGAGATAGAGTAATATCACCCTTTATCCGTGCCTTGATGTGAACGTCGACTTCCAAGTTCAAGTCGAGTCGCAATTTGAGGGCGTCCTTATACCCCCCGCTCTGTGACGCAGCTGGTGGTGCGGCCTGCGGTGCCCGTGGTGGGAGGCCGAGCCCTGAATAATCTTCCTGAAACGGGGGCCGCCTGGGGGACGGCGCGGGAGGCTGGTCGGCAAACGGTGCAGGAGACTGCCGCGAAGACTGGGATTCCGGCGGCTCCCATGGCCAGGCGTCCAGAGTCTGGGTTTCCGGAGGCCGCTCAGTTGCTCGCCGTCGACCTTTCTGGCGACGTCGAAAAGATGGTTGGTATTGTGGTTGTGGCCGCTGAGGTAGGGGCGAGCCGGGCGGTGATGAGGAGCGAGAATCCGACATGATTCACTTCCGTTTTGGGGAAGGAAAGGCGTCGACGCGCGAATTTAACGACGGTTAAATAGCTGTGGGGCTGTTCGCGGTCATCGCACGTCATTCAGAACCGTGGGAAGATACTTACGGCATCATGCGTCATTTGTGAAATCCGCTGGTCATAAACATCCAGAAATTACTTGCCAAAATATGGGATGAACCGAGAGAGGTTCTATCGGCGGTAGGCCAACATGAATGAGCTTGTACTCCGAACATCGCCACAAATAAACGCGGGACGGATGCCGGCCGACTCGGCACCACCGCCCGGGCGAATTGGCGGCCGTGTCAACCCGTGCCGGAGGTGCCGAGTCAATCGGCATGGAAGGCACGTTGTATCAAACAGAGCTTCAACACTTACCTGCTGAGTTCTCAGGAAAAACCCAGTGGTTGCGTGAAAGAAACCTGATTCATCGCTGAATCTACCTAAGTATGTTCCGATGTTCTCAAATACTACCAGCCATAACAGGAAGCCATATACAGCGGGCAGGAGATTCATCTGGACGTCTTTCACGTCTTGGACAAGACGTGAAAGATGTGAAAGACTAATGTGCACATTTACTGATGAGCTTCACACAACTTACGTGGGACTCGACCATTTTGCTGCCCACAATGGCCTCTTTCTCCCGTGCCTTGCTCGCGTCACAGTAACATTGACACGTCCATTTCCTGGGATCTGCTGTGCATGTCTTGCAAATGTCTTGACGATCTTTGGTCGTTTGTTGTAAGAATCGGCATCAAGATTGTCGCGCTCCATGAATGCCCACAACGTTCTCCGCTGAAATGCTCTGTTCAGCCTAGTAAACAAGGAGTGCATGGACAACTGGGTGGACTGTAGGCGACAGAGCGCGTGGGAGCGAGCAGCGTGGAACGACCTCGGGGACACATGTATATTGAGTGTGTGTCCAATCCCACGCCACGGCTTCCGTGATGCATCTTGTTGTCCGTCCAAATCATTCACCCCGTACAGCTTTAAGAATAACCACCAGTGGGATATAAAATCCAAGACGCAGCAGTTTCGTTTTTTGCTTTGCCATTCAGTCAACACTGACACTCATGGCCAGTCACTCCTTCAATCTCGCGGAAAAAATTCTCCAGTACACCAGGATCGCCGCCAATGCTCTTCAAGACGTGGCAGGAGCAACGCAGATACCATTCCTCAACAGTGTATGCAGTCTATCTACATCGCTCGTCCCTGCTGTTCAGGCATGCACTATTCCCCATTTTATTAAGACTGTAATCTCATTGGGTGTTTCAACTTTCCAGAACACAACATTTCAAAGGGAGCGATGCCTACGGATGCTGGAGTGCATTCACCAATCGCTGTGTGCACTGCTGGCTATCACCACCATCTCGAAACATGCAAGAACCCCCAAAATGCTGGATCAAATTGCGCGATATGCCCAGTACGTTGAAGTTACACACGGTTGATCACTTTAACTTTAACTCCGTTGGGGCTTTCAGGACGCTTCAGAAATTTTACTCGTGTCTCAAGGCGCAGGAAAATGCGGGAAAGATCAAGCGACTCTTTAAGCAAAGTGAACTCACGGCGCAGCTGGCCAGTTGCGAAGCAGAACTCGCATCATCGTCACATATTTTCATGGTGGGCATCTCCATGAGGTGACGGGACGATCTGGGAGCGCTGAATGTTGGTTTTGAAGATTCAACACGGAGGTGGCGTCTCTAGCGCCCTGGTAGAGCTCGGCATCGATGCAGACCGAAGACACCAAGAGCTCCTCGAACTCATTTCGACACAGAGCGAGTCGATCGACGCAGCTTCATCGGTAGCCAGCCGTCACAATTTGTTGTGAATATGAGCTGATTGCAGTTCACAGCTCCGGGAAAGTTCCTTCAACAGCAGGTAAGGAAATCTCTTTTGACGTGAAACGACAAACCAATGGCTCCCACAGTTCCGGGTCTCTTTCCCTCCTGCCCGCCTCACCAAAAGTTTTTCATGGGCGGAACTCCGAGCTCGATCACATTGTCAGCATCCTTCTCAGCGATACCGCCCGAGTTGTAATCCTAGGTCCCGGAGGAGTGGGAAAGACATCCCTATCTGTAGCAGCATTGCATTGTCCAGCTGTTATGGAGAGGTATAGCCATCCTCATTTTGTCTCGTGCGAATCAGTAAACACCGGTGTCGACCTGGTGTCAACCATAAGCTCGCATTTGGGGCTCGAACCATCCAGGCAGCTCTCCGGGGATATCATTCGGCACTTGACAAAGGCTGGGCCATCTCTTCTCCTTATAGATAATTTGGAAACACCATGGGAGCCTTTGGAGTCTCGTGGAGGGGTGGAAGAGTTTTTATCTCTCTTGGCCGATGTCCCACATCTCGCTATACTCGTGAGTCCATTTCTGTGCTTCGGATTTTTAGTTGAGCTGATAACATTCCTAGGTAACAATGCGAGGAGCCGAAAGACCGGGAAAAGTGAAATGGACTAAGCCATTCCTCCCCGTTCTCGAGCCGCTGCCTTCATCAAGCGCACGCCAAATTTTCGCCGAGATCGCGGATGAACCAAGTTTGGAAGACGAATCAGCGCTCGATCAGCTGCTCGACCTGTCGGGTGGTCTTCCCCTCGCCATCAGCCTCCTCGCAAATATAGCTTCTTTTGAAGGATATGCGGGGACTCTAGCTCGGTGGAAGGTAGAAAACACAGCGCTTCTCTCAGATGGTCATGACAAGCGCTCGAATCTCGAGAAATCCATTGTCCTGTCACTCGGGAGTCCGCGCATATCATCATCCCTACCCGCCAAGAGTCTCCTTTCACTTCTGTCATTACTTCCGGATGGGATTACTGATGAGGATCTCATGGAGAGCAAGGTCCCCATTCCCCACGTTGCGCATTGGAGATCGTTGCTTGTTCGAACATCCCTGGCACATGTGGACGGCACTGGCCGGCTCAAAGCTTTGAGCCCCATTCGCGAATATATTCGCAGGTCCCATCCACCCTCGTCGTCCCTCTACCGGACACTCGGCGCACATTTCCAAGGCCTTCTCGATGTGTGGGACTCACATCAGCTTTTGTCCTCCGGAGATCTTGTCCCTCGTCTTGCCAGCTACATCGGAAACATCAATGAGCTCATGCTCCAAGGTCTCCTACATGCTCCAAGGCCTCCTACGGAACAAGAGAGTTTGTCAGCCAGCATAACCATTGGACACAGCATCATGAAACTCAACACTTTCTCCCGGATCATGCTCAAAGGCAACAGTCCACTCATGAAAATACTCCCTGGTCTTATTGAATCCACTGGTGATTCACGATTACGATGGGCTTACGTCTGTCAATATCTGAGAGGCCGTTTCCCTCCCGTTGTGGACGCAGATGCAGAACGTTTCATCGGTCAAGGTGTTGAATACTTCAGCACCGTCCAATGCCCCATTGCGGAAGGTACTTGCCTCCATATTTTAAAGCTTGCCGTATTCACTGATTGCCATATCCAGCCGTCAGGTTCTACAACGCAACCGCCTATTATTACCGGACCACGGACCTGCAAAAATCAAACACATTCAATGAACTTGCTTTCTCGATGATAAATTTCACCACCGACAACGTCCATATTCTGGAGTCTCTCGATACAAAAGTCAGAATTGCGCACAGTGAACAAGATACTAAAAAATTGCTCGAAGCCGTACGCGAAGCTCAAAAACCCGGGAGGATCACATCCTTGGTGGAACAACTCAACTGGTTATCCCATGAGGCCATCGCCATCGCCAACACTGGCGATTATTCCAGGGCTCTCGGGCTTATTGGGCAGGAAAGCGAGCAGCTCGTGGCCGCGGGGCTCATAGGGTCCGATAAACATCTGGGTGTCATAGACTTGCAGGCGGCTATTCATTTAGAGAAACAGGAGTACATTGAAGCACGGAGACTCTACACAGTGGTGATCTCTAAAACGTCTCCGAATCACTCTCCTCTTTTCCATGCACACGCGCTTGCATATATTGCATACATCGACATCCTCACGGAGGGCAACGACGCTGCAATTGTACGGAACCTCAATGCTGCCGAAGCTGTGTATGCAGCTCTCGGAAACCTACAACAATCCCCTTGCTCCTGGATCACCTCGGAGCTCTATAGGTACCGCGGAGAGTTGGAAAATGCTCGTTCGGGATTCGAGCAATGCGTATTCACCAGCCCGTACAAGCGTGTCGTCATTCACTCTTCCGCAACGCTTGCGGACCCCAGGCACAAAATGCACGATCGATCACACACATTTCGCTGGGCGGTAGTGTACTTGTGTCTCGTTCTAATCAGCAAGGATCGGGCGGGCACATTCCAAGCCCTTCGGCGGTTTGCAGACATATTTGTTCTGTTTGACGAAGAAGACACGGCTCTCAACCTCTATGGTGCTACATTGGAAGGGGCAACAGAAATGGACATCCATTGCCTGCGTGCAGAGTGCATGACTGGAATTGGTGATATCATGTTGCGGCGCGGAGACTCAGTTCAGACGAAGAAAATGTGGGAGGCTGCCCACACGCTTTTCATCAGGTCGTCACAGATGAAGGACGCTGCCGCTACCCGAGCTCGGATAGATGAATTAGACCAGGCGGAGCGGATGAACCTCGAGCGTCTCTCCATTCTGAATGGAGGTGGTGCTGGTGAATCTACGTCGGACCAGGTAGACAGGATCGATGGAGATACAGATATACCTGGAGCGCTGCAGTAACCATATGAAGTTTATTCAAGCAATGGCTGTCGAGACATACAATCAAACTTGAGCAATGTTCTGATTAATCAGGAGGGTGGCCCTATGGCACGTATACTGTGCAAAAAGTTCTCGTGACAACTTTGCCTGGGAAGCCATTAAAAACAGCAACTTGAATTTTTGCGTACAAATTGGTGTGCAGGTTGGCGTGAGAGGACAACTTCATTTCAAACCAACTTTGGCTGTCTCCATATTTGGGCCCGTCGACGGCCGTAACGGGTCTGACGGACGGGTCCCGTCCGTCAGCGCTCCTTGGCACACCCAGTGATGGCCGGGTTGACCAGGCCGTCTTTCAACCGGCCGTCTGACGGGACGGACGGCCCGGAGCCCTAATTTGGGGGTCGCAACTTTCCAGAGTCGACTTTGCTCGTCACGACATCTTGAGGAATCGAGGGATGCAACTCCAGATCACCCAACTTTCTAGAGGGTCAACCTTATACTTGCATCGTCCACAACATGACCAACGAGTTGTACCGTCAATTCCCCTCCCGTATTATTGAAGATCATAACGCTGCAGGCAGCCTCCGCAATATGTTTCCGATCTGGATCAAGCCGTTGAACTCTCCGATGGGTGATCCTTGGGCGGCGGATGGGACTCGGTTGCAGATGCTTTGGGGGCCTGCTGACGGACAATATACTACGGCCAACACCAGCAGTGTTATTCGCTGTGCATATAGAGGCCCAGGGAGGTCACGTTCACCACTTTGGCTCAATTTGAAGGAATCTTGAAGAAGTGTGAGAGCCGTAGAGACCTGAAAATCAAGCTGCTGGGTTTGACAAGTCTCGGCTGGCCTCGGCATTCTCGGCAATGCGAAGCCGGAGTATCTTCTCGCCGGTTGATCCGTGTTGCCGCAGCAAACTGTGATGGTATCGGCGGAGCTTAAAACCCTGAACACGTGTGAGTCTATAAAAAAAAAAGAGCGATGTGACATTTAACCATGGGTCTAAGACGGTGAATGTTTTCTTGGTGGGCACCATTGAGATACACGGATCGCCAAGTCGTGTGTGGTGCAATTTTGGATAGGAAAACGACGGGGTAGAGCGGCCCAAGGTGCGGTCGCATTTTTTCAAAAGTTATGTTCTCGTAAGACCCAAGTTGCATTTTTCCAACTCGTTTGTTCTTCAAGTTGCAGTCATCTAAAGTTGTAATGTGTGTAGGTTGCTGTTTACCAAATTTGACTCTTGCTCAGTTGTGTGCCGGGTGAGATGCATGGGAAGTTGCAGCGCACTGAAGTTGTAATGAGGGCAATTTGCCTGAATTTTCTGGCCAAACGGTGAAGTTGCGGGTTGATTTAGTGAGGGAACATGTAAATATTTTTGCACGGTATACGTTTCATAAATATGGAACGTATACTGTGCAAAAAGATTTTCCAACTCCATGAGACAAAGTCAAGTGCAACTTGCTGATTTGGGTGTAAAATGCAAGCAACCAACTGAATCAGCAACGTTGAGGTGTTTCAATTTGGTCTACGGCCTCTTTGCCTGAGCGTCAACTCAGGAGGGGTGCAATTTCCATTACCGACAACTTTGTACAATTGCAACTTCGCTGAGCAGCACCTTTTAATAAAACATTTCTCAGGAAATACATTTTGGGTTTGGGCATAACACAACTTCGGGATGCCGAGGTGGAAGTTTGGACGTCACACCAGCATTCTCCCCCACTGAGGTTCCCATCAACAAGTATAAGTGTTTGTAACTCCGTTTATTTTGTCCGTAGGTGAAACTTTCGTTTCATGGTCGGTTGGACGAGTGGATCACTAACACCGTGGGCAAAGACCCGGGCACATGGGCATCATGTGCCTTAAATGCACATGCGTCGCACATGCGCCGCAGACGGGATGCACAAAGAAAAAAATATTTGGTCCCTTTGTTTCCTTTGTGCGCCCCCTCTGCGGCGCATGTGCGACAGATGTGCATTTAAGGCACATGAAAACCATGTGCCTAGGTCTTTGCCCCCGGTGTAACACATAGGGACAGAGCTCCATCAAGTCAGGTAGAAGACATTGAGGACACGGTAGGACAAATAAGACTGACTAAATATATACATATGAGTGGGGCAGACAAAACAAAGCAAATACTGGTACACAGAGAGTATGGGGTAACTTAACCATTGAAAGAGTGGACCAAGAGTGAATGAGGAACCTGCGACGGGACAGAAGTGAAGGGGGGAACCGTGGGAAATGAGTCGGGGATCTCGGCATTGTTGATTTTACGAGTCATTGCCACTGACTCGGTCTCACTTTGGTGATTTTAAAGAAAATAGGGGTCCAAGAGAGGCTTGATGAGGTCATTTCTGTTATCCCTTGTGTCACTTCGTATGTCCCGGAGAAAATCGGGATCAAAAACAGGATCATCCGCTCAATTTAAAACTACTGCTGTAGGGCTAGGCAGAGTTATACAAACCGTAGAAATAAACCTAATGAAGTTGCCCAGCGAGGACCCTCGGATATTTGAGGCTGCATTGAGGTACTTTTCAACATGTTGGAACTATTCAAATTGATTCGCCAAGGTTGTAGTGCTTAGAAGTTGCAAACTCCGGAGTTGACACCTGCCAAAGTTGTCCCAGTTGGGAAACCTGCATCCAAAGTTGCATTCACGAACGGAAGTTGTTAATTCTTGTGGCCTAAATCGCCAAGTTGCTAGTGAAACTTTTTGCACACTATGCGTGCCATACATAAACCACAAACTTCTCGGTTCATCTACATGTTTTTGGATTTTTTAACACGCAAACACCTGTAACTTTTGAGGCTGCTTGTAACTTGTGCAGGCATCTGAAGTCACCACAGGTTGAAATAATAATAAATGTTATATCACGGCCACTCGAATTTTCTCTGACGACAGCCCAAAAAGTGGTCAAATTCCTCGACAATTGAATTTAAATCAACCAACAATGCGTATGAGATCCAGACGAATGATGACGACTCGATATTTTGGGGTCGCGTGCGTGTCATATTGTTCGCTGCAATACATCAACCAGGCCGCACGCAAAATGAGAGACAGAACAAACCTTGACAACGGCCCACCGCTCAGTCAAGTTCTGCACGCGGGCGTTCAGCGCATTTTGACAGAGGGTGCAGGGGAGGCGGGCTGCTAGCGGTAGCAGCGCCAGCTCCAGTGCATGTGTGGATATATCTATATATGTTGAATTCAAAGTTACTAGTCGTGCAAATCCGTCAGCCGGCGAAAGTATTCAGCGTACCGGGACGCAACTCCCCCGCAAGCCGTACCGAAGCCAGAGCCCATTCGCGTGCGAGCATTCGCTGCTGTGCAAGCGGACATCCGGGAGTCGGTTTGTGCGCGGTCGGCGGTGGAAGGAGCGCGCGTTTCAAGGCCTCCGTACGCCCGAGGTGGAGAAAGAATAGTCTGCGTGTGATTCGTCATTATCAGGAATATCCCACGCTGACTGCCAGGCTACTTGCCGTTTGAGATATATAGCGCCCATCCGTTGGGCTGCGGCGTCTGTGAGGCGCGGAAGGGAAAAGGAGAGCAGATGCGCGGAGGCAGCGACGGCGAGGTCCTCAATGTCGTGGTGCCCCGCGAGGGAGTAGAGATCCATGGGGACGTGAGGGGCGTGGGAGAGAAGCAGAGTAAACAGAGGGGTGGAGGGCTGAATCTGAAACACATATTTAAAACAAAAGAGTAAGTACGACCCGTATGCTCAATCTTTTTTGTAGCGTACCGTTAGCTTGGGGTTGATGCCGTAGATCTGCATCGATTCGACTGCTCTGACGAGAGTAGCAAATGAAGGCAAATACTGTGCACAGTCGAGGTCGTAGAATGTGTGCAAGAGAATGTTCAAGACAGATGAGGCCTCTGGAATGCTCAGAATTGGGCAGTTGTCTTCATTTTCCGGCGAGTATGCTGGAAGAAGAGTGTGAAAGCCATTTTCGGACGCATCTTGGAGCACCTGGCTGTGAACGTAGAAGAAAACCAAGTCCGTGGACAGGAGAATTAGGTCTGGGGATTGGGGACGCAACTGGGCAGTGGGGAGGAAGGTATTCGATATTGAAAGAGAAAGGTTTGCGGCATCTGACGACTCGGGGGAGCTCCTGGATGCGGTAATGAGTGCAGCGGCATCTGCCATCCAGTCGACTTACTGCGTGTACGTAGCAGGGCGTAGATAGATAGGCTGTGCCGTCCTTTCCATCGGCAGACTGTCATGAGAAGTGTTGACACGTTCCTTCGGACACTTCTTATATGACTCCAGCACAGCCTGCCTGATTCAATCAGTTGGGGCCCGGAAGGTGCTCGAAGCTTCTATTGCGCCTCAGGCCGCACGTCAATCACTTATTTCGCAAAGAATGGAAGGCAAGCATGATAACCGCTTCACCATCAGTGTGCCGTCAATCACTTATTTCGATCTGCGGCCGCCTAATTAGACAGGCGCTTCTCATGATGACTCAAGACTCATGGTCACATGCTGCTCGTTAAAACAAATGAAAAAGAACAGAGAAATTGTGGGTAGCGACTCGAGCCCCACTCTGTCACAAGCTTGTGTTTCAAAGCACAGTTAGGTGATTTCTTGCGGTATTATTTCCCGCGCAGGACAAGTTCGGCCCTCCTTACCACTGGGTTTATCGTCGGTGGGGTGGGCGGGATCTTCTGTGGCTGTGGACTAGGCGATCACGGCGATAGAGACTCTCGTGGATGCGGCAAACCAATAGAATGATCGCCTGACTACAAACAGGCCTAGACTAATGGTGCATCTACCGGGAAACCCCGAGCACCGCCACCGATGGCGGCCCGAGCCGCCCTCCACATCGGATTAGAGACTGAACATGCTAGAAGGCGGAGGGTCATGTCCAGTTGATCTGGGCCTGCGCATAACCTCTCAACCTACCGAGGTCCGCATCGTTCGACTTTTTGGAGCGCTGAGAAGACTAGTGCTGGCCAAATATGAATACGATACGTGTTTTGCCGTATCGTATTCATATTCGTATCATATTAGGCTGCGTATTGTATTCATATTCCACCGTATTCATATTTTCGGACTGAATACGAATATATTTTGAATATATTTAAATATATTTTACACGTAAATTTTAATGAAGTCCATGTAGTTTAAGCCTTCGTTTAGCCCACATTCCTTCGTAATAATATCGATTGATGCTGTTCCACCGTCATGGATGACCGAGCGTCGGACAAAGTGTCTTAAAGTGTCTCTTCCACTGGGCTCCTTGCAATCATGTCGCGCACTAAACAAATCTAATACTGGCCGGTGCCAGCAGACAACTGTGAGATGGCGGTGCCCTCGCTTTGTTAAGTGAGATTCATTCGCGGAACACGAGTCATGAGACACAAGAGTAGCATTGAGTAAGTCATGTTTTCCTCTAAAATCCGTTTGCAGGGAAGATCTTTGGGAGTTGCTCGACGTTCAACGTCGAGGCAAAATCAAGGACCAAACTCGTCATTAGAGGCTGTGCCAACGTACTGATGTGATCACAAGGCCCGCCAGGCGGGCCGCCGGTTCGGTTGCTTGACCACCACGGTGACGAGCTGCAAGTCGACGTCAATCGCCACATTTCTGCTCAAACGAACAAGGATCCTCGACTTTGGGCACCCGACAAGCGGAAATTGGACCAAACGCGATAGCTACTGTGAATGTCTCCAACGGAGAGCCTTGTCTAGCGGTCATTCACTCTGCCACACTGGGTAGCAGTGATCCCGCCTCTCTGTGTCATCTAGACGTGTCTCGCTGGGCTCTTGCTTCGGCACCGATCGCGTCCGAGCACCACAACCATGCGGTCCAATTCCAGTCAAGTTCGACTCCTCAGGGCTTATGGGCTGCCTCGAAATTCCGTCCGTCACATTTCCGCGGCCCTAGTAACGCGCCGACTTCGCTGGCAATATCTGTTGGGCCCACTTGGTTACCCCTGTGTGTCGGGAATACACTGCGAAGCAAAGAAGCTTGCTGTTCGTATATACGGGTTTCTATTATGCGTCTTGACTTTCGCCGCAGCTCTTGCACCATGCGCCTCTTAGCCCTCACGTTTTGTTGTTCCAGCAGCTCGGGGAGGTCTTGCCTTCCCTCGTTACTTCGAAGGCCATCCTCCTTGCCTCAACCTCACCGTCTTAGTCCAGACCAGCTCATTGACGTCAACACCAATCCTTTTGATCCACTGGTTTTAAAAAACCATCACCGCGGGCCCTGTCCAGGTTCAAAACTCACTCGTTCATATGTTGGAAGCTATACACTAGTGTGAGCTACTGGGAACCTCACTCGACGTAGTAGAACGCGGTAGTATTCACCTATACACTAGTGTGAGCTACTGGGAACTATCGTACATTAGTTATAGGTTAATATAAAGTATGGAGACGGCTCACCCTCACTCGACGTAGTAGAACGCGGTGAGGATCGCCAGCGCGGCACGTCACGCTATACGGTAACGTGACGTGACACGCGTAACAGTCGTTGGGGAAAACCCCGTTTCCCTCCGTCCAACACACCCCCTCACCAAGGACTGTGGTGTATCTGAACACCCCCTCACGCTCGAAAACCCTCAAAAACCAACACCCCCTCAAATTGAACCACGTATACCAACACCCAGCGTGCGGCGGTGGCGAATGAAGTCGGGGGCGGGCAAGGCCTTCGTTAGAGTATCGGCGACGTTGTCCCTGGAGTCGACGCGGGGAAGGAACACCTTCTTCTTCTCGACGCAGTCCCGGATGTGATGGTATCGAACATGGATGTGTTTGGCGCGCGAGTGGAAAGATTGGTCGGAGGCAAGAATCATCGCCGAGTTGTTGTCGCATCGGACGGGGGTAGCGGAATTGACGGTGACGGAGATGCCGCGTAGGAGAGTGCGCAGCCAGCAGGCTTCTTTTGAAGCCTCTGACGCGCCGATGTATTCGGACTCCATCGAGGACGTGGCGACAACCTTCTGTTTCCTCGACGCCCATGAGATGCTGCCGGATCCCAGGCTGAACGTGTAGCCCATGACGGAGCGCCGGGTGTCTGGGTCGTTAGCGTAGTTGGCGTCGCTGAAACCGCCGAGGATGATGGGTTCTGTACCGCCGAGTGTCAAGCCCATGTCCCGCGTGTATTTCAGGTAATGGACGACGCGGATTGCGGCTTGCCAGTGTGCGACTCCGTAACAGTCGAGGAAGCACGCGAGCATGCTGACGGCTGCGGCGATGTCGGCGCGCGTGACGTTGGCGACGTAGCTGAGGACGCCGACGAGGGCGCGGTATGGGGTGCTGGCGAGGCGTTCGGCGTCCGCGCGTGAGAGCACATCGTCTTTCGAAGGGCGGCGGAGGTCGGCCTTTGGGTCCATGGGCGTTGTCGCGGGTCGAGCGTCGGCCTGGTAAAACTGCGCGATTATGCGGTCAATGAGTGCGGTTTGGGAAAGGAAGATTGTCCTGCGCTCGGGATCGCGGACGATGGCGACGCCGAGGCAGTAGTGGACTTCCCCGAGGTCGGAGATGGCCCATTTGGACATGAGCTGAGCCCTAAAGGACCTGTTGGCCTCCGCGTCCGTCGCCGCCGAGAGCATGTCGTCAACATGTACGGAGACGACGTTTACCACACCGTCGGGACCCTTGCGAACGTATACGCACCACTCCGCAAGCAAACACTTGAATCCCCATTCAAGCATCGCTTCGTGCATCGTGCAGTTCCAAGCCCTACCCGCTTGCTTCAAGCCGTACAGCGATTTCACAATCCGCCAGACCCAACTCTCCTTCCCTTCCTCCTCGAAGTGTTTCGGTTGACGCGAGTACTGAATCTCGTCTTCAGGGAGGTCAGCGTTGAGGAAAGCTGTCTTGACATCGAACTGCTGGAGGTCCCAGCCACGGGCGGCAGCGACGTGCAAGATCGCGCGGAAGGATTCCAGGCGGGCGGTGGGGGATGTGGTAACGGTGAAGTCGTGGCCGTAAACCTGGCGATAGCCCTTGACGCAGTAACGGACCTTGTTCCGGGCAACCGCTCCCGCTTGATCACGTTTGCGGGTGTAGACAGGCTTGACATCGAGAATGGTCTTATTGAGTGGAACCTCGGTGGGTGGGATAAGTTGGTAGACGCCCATTTCGCGTAGCGAGGCGAGTTCCTCCCGGGTCCCTTCAAGCCATTTCTCCTTGTCGGGTGACGACATTGCCTCGGCGTAGGTGCGTGGATCGTCGGGGTACTCGACATCGATGGGGTTCTCGGAGAGGAAGGCGTTGAGGTCGCCCCATTCGCGCGCCTCGTCCGGGTCGTCATCCTCCGGTGTTTCCGCGATAGTATCAGCGATGTCGCAAAGGATTTGCATTTCGCCGTCGTTCGCCGGGTCCCATTCGTCGTCGTCGTCTGCGGAGTTAGCAGTGGGGCGAGCGAGGCGAAGGGAGCGACGTGGGAGCACGGGTGCCGTGGGTGGTGCTGGAGGTGGAGCAGACGGTGGCGGAGTTGTCACCGACGATGGTAATGTCGATGTTGACATGTGGGGGTCGTCACCCGACTGGTCGTCGGGGACGGAGGCAAAGCGTACGGGTGCGGGTTCGCTGGGGGCACTGGGACCAGCGGCAGGAAGTGTGGTGCCACGCACACCCCCTGCAGGCCGGATCCCATCAGCGGCGGCGTCGCTAGCGGATGACGAGTCCGGGTCGCGCGCAGCGGGCTGAGCAGCAGCGGCGCCACGAGTGGATGACGAGTCCGACTCGCGCGCGGCAAGCTGGGTGCGGTTCCAGGATACCCGCTCGATCTGGTTCGACTCAATGAAGCGGACGCTGATGGAATTGAAAATTTTTCCAGTCGAGCGCTCCCAGCATCGGTACGCTTTGGAACGAGGGGTATAGCCAATGAGAACGCATTCGAGCGATCGTGCGTAGCATTTTGGGTTGTTGCCCTCAATGAACACGAATGCGCGGCAGCCGATTTCGCGGAGGTGTGCGAGGTTTGGCTTACGGAGTTCAAAGCACTCGTGCGGGGTTTTGCCGAGTTGGGACTTTGAGGGAGTTCGGGCGTGGAGATACGCCGCAGTGACGCAGAATTCGTCCCAGAGATAGGGTGGTGCAGCGCAGCCAACGCGCATCGCGCGTGCCTTCCCGTGTATGGAGAGGTGGAAGCGCTCGACCTTCCCATTCTGCTTGGACATGTGGGGGGCGGTGTACTTCAGCTCAATACCGCGTTCGGCGCACCAGGCGTCGAAGGTGTCAGAGCGGAGTTCACCGTTGTCGATGGTGTAGGTGCCGACTCGGAGCCCGGTCTTCGCGGTGACTGCGCGCTCCCACGCGACGAGGTGTGCAAGTGCATCGTCTTTATTTCTAACAGGAATACACCAACCCCTCGAGGAATTGTCGTCGACTATATCCAGCGTGTACTGATTTCCACTTCTCGACAGCACGTTGATCTTCGCGCTAAGATCGACGTGGACCTGCTGCAGCCTCCGCTCCGACTTGGGCCCCTCGCGAAGTTTGGGAATGCGCGCGCGGACCTGTTTCCCACGGATGCATGCGTCACAAACTGGAGCGTCGGAAGATGTATCTAGAACCATACCGTCGGCGAGGTCGTTCTGATACAGGTCGGCTACGGCTTGGTGGTTCGCGTGCCCAAGGCATAGGTGCCAGCTGCGGAGGTCGCGGGTGGAGGCGGAAGCGGAGGCGATGGTGGGAGTGACGACGGAGCAGTGAATTTCGTAGAGTCGACGAGTGGGGTTGACAGAGCCAGTGCAGATCGTCTGCTTGAGGGAGTCGGTGATCCATGTGGATTTGTCGTTGAAGTGGAATGAGAATTTGTTCGACGTGCAGAGCGAATAAACAGAGATGATGCGAAGGGAAGCCTCAGGTGCCCTGAAATCCTTTGATAGGTCGTGGGTCGATCATGCGTAGGCTCAAGAAGTCGGCACGGAATGGTGAGATATGCACGTTCGCGCCGGAATCGCCGCACCCGTAGCTGTATGATTTAGGCTCCAACACTGGAGCTAGCCAGCCGACCCTTTTGGCAACTCACCTGGAGCTAGCCACCCCCCCTGCTAAACCCCTCTTCCCTGCAGATTTAGTGTCCTTTCAGCTTATTCTCGGGTGTTGCCGTCCTCCCCTTATGGGCGGTTTGGGGCCAACAAATCGCCTGTTATAATGCGGCAACATCGGCCACTCCCACGAAGTCGTGAATGTCCTAAAACAGTGATTTAATGCCAAATCATTTGTGATATGCTGTTATCTACCGTTATCTCGTGCCGGCCTAACGCAATCTAATCAGCTGTCAACCAAAATGCGGCACAAAATTGACACAAAAATAATAATTAGGGGAGTGTAAGCACTAAGCACTCCCGGTAAATAAGCTACTGAGGTCTGTGGTAACATCGCCGGTAAGGTCCGTCGTCGCCTCGTTCACATTCATGCTCCACTCCTTACGGAAGTGCTCTGACAGCTCGCGATGCAGAGCTGCTTGCGCCAGCGCGTACCCACGCAAGCCTGACCGCGCCTCCTGCGTTACATCTGCTCTCATCTCCGCCGCAGCCGCCCGTGCTTCCCACGTCTCTACTTCCCACGCGAGATACCGAATGACGCGCCGCATCTCCTCGCGAAGCAAGTCTACCTCCTCCTCCCATCGCGTTTTCCGCGCCTTCGCGCGCGACCACTCGATGCGTAACGCTGAATGGTCAATCAGCACTGCTCCCGGCGTAAGTATATACAAGAAGCATTACTCACACTCGTGCAGATCCTCCTCCTCGCTATCCAAGGCGCCCCTGGCCGTCCAAATCCACGACAGCACGCTAGTCTTTCCCACCTCCCTCAGTGGCCTGCCCCCTATCGACCCTAACTTCTTGGCGGCCGCCCTGTCACTCCGATCCGCCTCTGTGTCGTGCTCCCCACCCTCCCCCTCCAACCTCAAGTCCTCCTTCTCGAGCTTGCGCAAGTGCGGGGCGTATCCCTCACCTCTCAAGACCAAGAGCGCCCGACGCGCATCGTTGTACTTGGCCGCCAAGGCGTCGACGCGGATGCCCAGCTGGTCGACAATGGAATGGGAACGCGTCATCCGCACCTGCCCCCCGATGTTCCCGTGGCGGAAGCTGATGAGGTGCCGCTTTGAGTGCAGAGCGAGCCGGATCGCCGAAAGCGAATCCGTACTCTGCGACTCCCGCAGTCTGGCCTCCATCTCCACCAAGTTCCCCTTGCACCCCGACGCCCGCTCCTCCTGAGGCAGCTCCGACGGTAGCCAGAGACGCACACGCTCCGCGGCAGGGGCAGGCGTATCGTCCGCGCGTCGCTCCGCTTCCGTCGCTAGCATACGGACGGACCCCGGCGTGTAGACCTCCTGCAAGCCTCTGAACGGGCGCAGCTTGGCGAAGAACGCGATGCGATGTTCTTCCACCTTGCTCTGACGGTCGGCTGTCAGCTGCGACTTGGCTGCTACCCCCGCTCTAATCTTCCGCCTGTACAAGCAAACACATTAGTCGGTCACCCTCGCCCTTGCTCGCCAGTCAAAAGATACATACTGAGTTTCTTCCAGCTGCAGCCCTGCCGTCAAAAAGGCCGTCGCACTGGTCGCGTGCAAAGGCGCTTGACCCTCGCGTGCTTCCGCCTGTTCCTCCGCCCTCAGCTTCGCCCGGATGTCCGCCTCCGATGGACCATCTAAACGCGCACAATACCGATCAATTCTGGCGACTGTTAGGTACATAAGATGCCGCCTACTTTGCTTCTTCATAACATAGGGGTTCGGGAGGGTGCGGTCCTCAAGGAAGGCGTCGATTTGCGTCTGCCACTCATTACGTTTCTCGGTGCTGATGGTCTTGTTAATCTCTTTGAAGGCGTCGACTTGCCTGTGCACGCTCGGCGATGGCTACGATCAGGCGCCGGCGCAGGGCATCACCTACGAGCGCGATTTAGAGTAAAGCCCAATAAATAGCGAGACACTCACCCTGTCCGAGGTTCTTCAGGAAGTTATGGGCGTCCAGCCTGTCTTCCACGGTATCGGCACGGTTCCCCAGTGACATCTCCTTCGTTTGGAACGCGATGCCGTTTAAAATTGCCCACAAACGTTCGATTCCCTCCCCATCCGACTTTCCCACCCCTGACAGCAGACTCAGATTATTCTCGTTGGTGCATTCCTCCTCGTGCGCCAGCGCGTGCCACACTGGTAGTCCACATTGCACCAAGACGTCGTCGAAGTCGCGCTGCAGCGCCTTCGGAAGCTTCTCCATACGTGTTTTGAAGTTTTTCCTCCATTGGCAAGCGATGTCGTAGGACACGGTATATTCCTTGAGGTCGACGTCCCCAAGCGCAGAAACCAGGATATAGTCCATATTTGCGTACCTGTACACACCATTAGCGACCGCCGCGCTACATTCAGATGACGGCCCACATACCTGTTCGCCTTTCTGCAGATCCCCAAGCCCGTTGGGTCGCATACACTCGTGTCGCGCGCATACGCATCCACCGACACCCGAAACCCGCAGGCCGGCCGTATTTCTTGTTTCCTTTTGCGTTAAGGCAGCGAATGCTATACACGTGCTTATCTGGCAGTCCATGTCAGTAACCTCGTCCTTCAGATTATTGTCGTCGGCGTACGTCTTTCTCTGCCACGTATTTCCGCAGATGCTTCTTGTAACGCCGCGGCTCAACAAACGAGCCCCACCCCGGGCCCAGTGAAGGGTCGTCAATCTCGTTCTTGCGAATGCGGTTCTTTAATTTGAAGTTTGCGTCTAGGGCGACGATCAGCCGATATAGGTACCTGCACATAACATATCAGCCGCTGAACATCATCCTTTCCTACGAACAACGTACTGATATTCCTTCGCGACGTCGCGCCACCCGGGGGGCAGATTCCGTCCGTCGTGTGGACAGGGCCAGCAGTTAGGCGTCAGCTCCCCCTCCTTCGTAGCCTGCAGGCCATTCGGATCATGCGCGCGCGCGCGCCTTCGCGCCCGCTGCAGAAAAGCACTTTAGCGCGAAACCCGTAGAAAAGCTTTGTAAGTATCCTGCGACCAATCCATCAGTCCTCGTTTGCACATAACCCTCGCTGCAGTGACGTACCGGCAGCCAGTTCATGCCAGTCAAATGGGTAGCATCTGTTAGACGCTCCAGCGAGGTTATGAAGTCCCTCGCATTCAAATTCCCAACGACATTCAAAAGGCGGTATAGGTCCAACACTTGAGACGTAACCACCGTGTCTGGATCCGTTTTCGTTGCGGGAAACCAGTGATTGCGGTGAAGCTGCTGCAGATTGTTGCATGTATCTGAGCGCTTGCACTTGCAGTAGCGATACTGGATCTGGTGGATGCCGTTGGTGTGTACCACTGTCAGCGAGCGGAGCAGTGGATCGGGGAATTTGCATTCGAAGCCTTCGTGCCCGAGCTGATATACGACCCCGATCGCCTTCAATGTTAACCGCCGCCAACGGCTATTATCGACCCACTCCTGTTAATTCCGCTCGTCAGATACATGAGCGCTGTTCAAGTGTCGAAGATACTCCGTACCTCCAACGTATGCAAGGGCGCTAAATTATGCCGCGCGAGGCAGCATTCTAGACACTGCAGAAACACCCCGCAGTCTGTACATCGGAAAAAACGACGGCGGCCACTGCCCCGTTCCGCCTCGGCGCCCACCGCTTGTTTGCAAAGCGCGCAGCACGGGCTGGATGTGGAGTAACCAAGACCATGGGCGCGCACGGTTTCGTCCAGATATAATTGGGCCACCTCATGGAACTCCGACATGGGTTCCTCCTAAAGACGAGACGATGAGCGACGACGACCCTCTGGGGTCCACTTGGCACTAACCGAACTAGCGTAGCGCTTGCGCTTGTTCCCGGCCTGGACAAGCACCTCTGAGCCCGACACCGCGTCGACCTGCGCGCTCAGTGCGCAGCCATCGTCGTTGACGGGGATCCACGTTGCCAGAGAATCCTCCAGAGACCTTGGATTCACCCGGACGCGCTGTTTCTTGCGGACAATATTGTGCAGGTGCTTTGACTGTCGGATGCCGTCGTCGGAAATGAGGATCGCGCGATCGGCATTTGCAATAAGATAGTCCCGCGAGCTGGGCCCAGGTACTGAAGCTCGAGAGGGTGGCTTGAAGCGGAACAGATTTCGAGACATTCAGAGGCACAGGCAGATGAGAGAACCCAGAGGAGATAGCTAGGCGAACCCGCATCGCGACCTATCGCGACGCACATGGACAGAGAATAAATAAATAAAATAAATTTTGAGGAAAGAGGACGTCGACACTGGACAGAGCCACAGTGTTTGTCGATGTTTAAGTTTAAGAGCTAAAGCTTCTCAACTCCGAATTCATCTCCTCCTCAAAATTATTCGCGTGCCGACGTGAAACCAACGACCGCCGTGAAACCAACCACAGCTATAGTACCTACGTACTGACTGTGGGAATCAACCTCCGCCCACCCTCAATATCGCGCCAGCAATTCAGTCAAGCGCTTCGACGTTCCGCCAACACCCTGAATGTCGCGCACACCCCGTCGTGTTTCAGCGCAGACGCGAACCAGCTGTTCCTTCGGATTTGAAGCCACTTGCCCGGGGATGTCTCGCCGTCCACCGAATATTTCCCGCAGTTGCAGTACCGCAAGTTCAAGAAATGATTTCCTGACTGGTCGCTTATCACCATCAGCGAAGAAATTCGAATCGTTGGCGTTTCGCAAGCGTTCCCTCCATGGCCCATCTGGTAAACGAAGCCAATGTCGCGAAGTGTGGTTAACTCCCACTCGTCCCCCGTCCAAGTCTAAAGGTGAAGTTCAGCATATCGTCGCGCGCCATAAAAATCTAGTCAACCTGTAAGTGGTGCAGCGGCATACAAGCGTGCGCCTCTGCGCAGCACTGGCGGCACAGCACGCTGGTATCGCAGCGGCGGCACAGCACGCTGGTATCGCAGCGGCGGCACAGCACCGCGCCGATTGGGATCCCGCGCCCGGGCTCCGCAAGCTGGACGCAACAATTACCGCAGTGTACCGCGATGCGCCTACCGAGCTGGAGGGTGTCGATGTTGCCGGTCACCCAGTTTCCAAGTGAGTGGCTCCATTCCTGTATTTATTTAGCGTAGCGTTCGTTGGAAGCCTCCCACCCACTCGCCTGCAGTTCGTGATTCCGATGGCAGAGATGAATTTCGAAGCAACACGCCTCACACAGCAGAGTCGGCCCCGAATCGCAGTCGCCGCAACGGAAGAATCGGGCTGCTGCGTCCAGAGGAGTACTGCAAAAGTCGCAGTGCCGCCCCCTGGGTTCCTCCGCGCGTGGCGCCTGGTTGTTGGGGCTGCCAGGCTGTTCCAACTCGACGGCGGCCTCCATCGGAATGTCGGGGTCGTTCGCGATTTCACTCAACGACCTCGCCTCGCGCGACTGGGCCATTTGGAGAAGAGCGCGACCGGCCGCCGGGTGACTGAGGCGAGTGTTTCCTTGCTCGATGGCCGCGAGGGACGTTTCAGAGAGCGAGGCGAACGGGCTAGGGATCGAAAATCGCGGAATGCAAAGAACTGGCATATCCACCTATTTCCTGGCCGACGGGTTTCAAGATTTTTTCACGTCGCTACCACTGCCAATTAAATAAACCCTTTTTTCCGAGATTTCTCTCTGCTCTCATTGGTTTGTGTTCATCAAGCGAAGTATACGCGCCGCGTAGCATATTTTGATGCGCCCAGTTCAGGCCCAGTTCAGGCCCCTCCATTTCCCTCGCCTTCTGCGCTCCACTTCCTTTCAACCAGCTTGTCCTGCCCCGTTCGCTTTCAAAACGAGGTTTAATTTTCCACTGGGCCGCCATTTTCTTTCCGCGGCAGTTTTTTTACATCTCCATTAAGCAACGTCGATCCTTGTAAACATCTGATTCTGTCGGATCAATACGCACTCTCTTCGTGTGCCAGCCCAGAAAAACAAGGAAGACGTGCGTAATATTGTCCAATTTGGTAGCAACAGACATGTGTTCTCAATCAGTCCCACCCCATCTGTCCAAGCGCCATACAGTTCTCGCCCCGTCGCCTAAAACTTTGCGCAAATCTTCTTCTGCTTCTAAAAATCATTGACATCAGACAATCGAACGGAACGGAAAAACGGACCTTGTGGTGGGACTTGCACAGATGAGCATACTGGCACGGCGGCGAGTAGATGGTGTTGAACTGAAAAGTACGGTCGAGGTCGAAGAAGAGGGAGTGGTACCGCTCTCCCTTCTGCAAGTCGACAAAGTACGTCTCGCCCGGCTGCAAGTTGAAACCTGTGCACTTGTTACGGGGGCGGAGGCTGAGCATGAAACTCCAATCAATGGAGATACGCGTCGGGAAAATAGCCCTAGATCCGCGATTTTAAGTCGTGGTTGAGAACCAAAGGAGGAATGCTTACAGCGTGTTAACGTTTTCGTGGTCACCGGTAAGAGGAAGCAACGCGGGAATCTGGTCGCCGTCCTCGTCAAACTCGGGGGTTTCCTCCGAGTCGACCTTTGTCTTCGCAACGGGCCGGTACAAACCTAAATCGCGACCTGGAGGCAGGTAAAAGTGAGCGGTAGACGGAGGGGCGGCGGCACCACGGCGTACACGAGTCCGAATTCATCGCTGAGGCAAGTAGAAGCAAAGCTGAGATATGTTCCTGGCGAAGGTAAATTCGGGCCCTTTAAAAAACCCTGCACACACCCCCATACGGCGGTTGTTGCGTTTGGATTTCGCATGAGGAATTGTCGCTTGTGCCGGAATTTCCCCTCCGGGTTGCTCGCCTGTAGCCCTGTCAGATAAGCCACTGCGGTTTCTGGATCTTGCCTGCCTGCCCCCCGCTCCCATCGCCGCCAAACCAGAATGTCTAGCACACACTCCACCATGTACGCTGACTGCTGCCCGCCCTGGAGTACCTTCACCCTCCCACCTCGAGGCACTGCGGTTCCCCTAGGCCTCGACCAGAATCTTGTCGAGATCATCGAGCAGGAAATCGAAAACGCCGATCGCCGAGCATTTTACGAGGCGCCTTACCGTTCGGCAATGAACCGCCTCGACGCCCTCGACACCGTCGTCAGCCCCGCCCCTACCAGTCCCTACTTTCCCAACTACTCCGCCGCCGTCCCGAGCATCCCAACCCCTCAAGACAGCGAAACAGCGATTCGTCATCTCGCCGGCGAGTGGGCCATCCAGCGCCGGTCTCTCTCACCTCTCCGCGACCTTAATCCCATGCCGGACGTCTTCACCAGCGCCCATCTCGATCTCATGAAATTTCGGCGTATCAGCTGGGACGAGTAAGGGTCATGTTGTCCACGGCAGTCAGCGACACTCATCGGGTATTTCCAGTCCGCGCGCCTTCGTAGACGCTATCAACAAAATCGGCGCTTTCTTCATCGGCCCTCCCACTGAACGCGACGTCTGGGAGAACACCATCATCGAGGCCAATCACCTCATGCAGCGCGTGCGCGGCCAGATCGATAGACAAGGTGTCGTCAACGACACCTTGTCAACTGGCTTCCGCTACGGCGCGCGCCAGGTCGAGGTTAGTTGAACGTTGCCGTCCCAGACCTTCCCTCACTCAGTTCAGCGCCCCCAGAACTTCAAAAATAACGAGACGAACGCGTTCCTATTGGCTGAGCTGCGCTTGGATCCCAACATTCAAGCGATCACCTCCTTTCAAAATGGTTAGTCGGTTCTTTTCTGCCCCTCGCCCCCCATGGCTGACAGACGAGATTCAGCGGCACTACAAACCGTCGCACCGAAAATCTGGGCATCCGCGCACGAAACCATCGAGACGGTCATGGCCAACGATTGTACCCTGACCCTACCTCTGTACCAGGCCACTGGACACGCCCGCCGCCAGCCCACCGCGTTCTCGCAGGTCGATTATCGTTTCTCCATCGAAGATTCCCGCCCCGTCCATCAGATTCGAGACCGCCCGACCGCCTGGACTGCCTTCACTTCCCTCGGCAATTATGGGCCCGGCGAAACTGACCTCATTCTCTGGCACAACCGCACTGTAGTCTCCTTCGCTCCGGGGTCCACCTTCGTGCTTCCGGCGGGTCTGTTCAGCTTCTCGTTCACTGGCGCATCGGATCCGGGGTCTCGTATGCTCATTTCGCAGACGTGCGACGGGGAAATGTATCGTTTTGTTGAGAGCGGTATGTCGTTTGAGTTGGACCTGCCTCGATTCGATTCGGCGGCGCATGCGCAGGAGCAGAGGAATTTGCGTGCGGAGCGTGCCATCGAACTGTTCCCTACCCTTGATGATTTTGATTCTCGCGTGCGCGTTCCGTAGTTTTGCCTGTCGATTGTTCGTTTTTGCTCCGAGAAAAGAAATGCATTTTTGATGGATCGGATGACTATGCCCTTCGAGCCTAACACGTACAAACGATCATTCCTCTTTTGGACCGACCACCATGTAGGTCAAGAAAATCGACCAACAAATGCCAAATCGTCGCCTGTGGTCGGCTGCCAAATCAAGCTCCTGATGCCCATGTGCCGTGAACCCCATAAAAGAGGCTATGTTTATTCAAAATCCCCCGTCGTCCATCTACCTCCCTCTTGCGCGATCTCCAAAAGAAAACAAAAAAGAAACACACCCACCTTCGTTCTCGTTGTACGTTCGTCGCCGCCCCGCTCCTCCACGCCTTCAACCCCCTTTTTTGGTCTATGTAGATGCCAGTCCCGGGCAGAGCTGACCTCAGCCGTTTTGGTTCCACCCCCGACAATCCCATTGTCATGGACGCCGCTGGGCGCCTCATTTTGGAGTGCGTCGAAGTCCCTCGTGTTCGTCCTCGTGAGTACCCGTACCACTGATTGACACAGGCGTCACCGTTAATTTTCCCCCCCATATGCAGCTCCGTCGTCCCCTCCCCGCGCCTCTGGCTCTCGTGCCCGTCAGTACATCGGTCATTTATTACCTCATATCGTTCGTTGATTTGCCCACCGTATGCAGCTCCGTCCCCGCGTCGCACTGGTACCTCTCGCTCCCGTCAGTACATTGGTAATGCGCCCGTACGACATCAATTTAACCCTTCAGTTGCAGGGAAAGCTCCCCTGTTCTCGCCTCCTCGCGCGTCTGGCTCTCGCCCTGCTCAGGCTTCTGCTCCTGGCGTCCTCGCCCCTGGCTTTGTTTACAGTGAGTACTTCGCTATATTTCCCTCCTACTTTCATTAAATATATCACGCGTAGAAGGAATAATTGGAGGTCCTCCCTCCATCATCCCCCGCAACCCCAACGGACCCCGCCTCAGCCTCGGCCTCGTCACTTCAACGGTTACTCGCTCCACCACCCAAATCCGTACAGCCCGCGTCGCGAGCAGCAGCACTGGCCGCATGTCGACAGGGGGGCGCGCCCGTCTTCGCTCACCCGCCACCGCCGACGAGGAAAACCGGCCTCCTCGTGTTCCACGCTACCGGCGCCACTCGGCGCGTGCGTATCAAGGCTCACGCGTGCGCCGTGCCCCGGGGCACGAGCTCGCCGAGAACGACATGTACCTGTCCGCCGCCCGACCTCCGGAGGCGACTTCCGCCGCCAGCGACCTCACATGTGGGATCTGTTTGCAGATCAAGTCTCACCCCGTCCGGCAAGTCTTCGTTGTTCTGGGCGTTGGTCCCGCTGATGCGCGTTGCCAGGTACGACTGCTGCAAGCACGGTCACTGTTATGTTTGCATTCGCCAGTGGCTCGAGCACAGTTTCCAGTGCCCGCAATGTCGCCGCAAGATGACGTCTGCCCCCGTTCCCGACGACGACGTCGCGGCTGCGATCGTGCTGCAGCACCCCTTCTGGAAGGATGAGAGTAGGATCAATTACAGCTGGACCGGTCTCACCTTCCCCATCCCCTACCCCGTCTCGCCCATTGTGTAGTTTGTTTCCCCTATGCTGCACACTGTGTCCCTACGATCTTTGCTGTTTCAAGGCTGGCCCTTGTATTGGGTCTTGGTAGCTGTAGTTGGCGGGTTCCCTACTTTTATTGAATGCATTGACTGTTGGAGGCGATCGCGCGGTGTCTTAACATAAAAACCAAAAAAGAAAAGCAATTGAAAGCATCGGAAAAACAGGGGAGACATATAAGCTACAGGACAAGTTAATGTGAGTCGAAATCGTCCGAATCCACGCCGTCGTCGATAGCCCCTATCAAATCGGCATTGGATTGGCGGCGGGCGCGAGGGGTGGTGGGCGAGGAGGGCGGCGGCTTGGGTTTCTTTGTAGACCTGACCCGGGAGCGGCGTCGTGGGCGCTCGTGCGCTTCGAGCTGTCGTTGGCGCTGCGCCTCCAGCCTGGCCTCATAGGCCTTGACCCCATGCTTCAGCTCGAACTCGCTGCATATCTTAGGTCAGACATCGAGTATTCAATTCAAGGAAGGCGCACACATACGCTCGACGCTTGCCCTTTGCGGCATCCAACAGCCGAGTACGGTTCCTAGAGACCCAGGTCATCGACTAATATACCCTAACTCGAGTGAACACCCTCACTTTTCCCGATATTTCGCTCGAGCAGCCCGTGCGCGGCGAAGTACCTCCTCCTTCTCTGGATCAGGTAACTCTTTCATCTTTTGACGGTATCTGGAATGTGGTCTCGCATCAGGATGCGGGGCGGAAGGGCGGGAACCGCCGCATGAAACGCACCTCGCCATACGGGCACGGGTTTTCTCCCGTTGCTCCTGCTTCTTGAGCTGCCTAGAGACGAGGGGCGGGCGGGTTAGGGACGCGGCAGCGCTATGCGGCATGCGGATACGAACATGAGGCAATACTCGGTGAGGGTGGAGGTGGAGGCCTGAGCAGCATGAGAGGTCGGCATGATGGTGACGGTCCAGGTGCAAAAAATAAGAATGTCGTACAGCGGCGTCGACGGGAGTGACGCTGAATTCCCACCATTTTGTGCATTGTGGATTGTGCTAGATATAAATCAGTGAGTACGCGGACGGCTTGCGCAATGTTAGAAGGGTCCTGGTGGCCCCGAGTGCTGCGACGCGGTGGTTCGCCTTTGCTTTTCTTTGGGTTTGGGGTGTTCATGGAGCGTCGAGCAGATTTCAGCTTCAGCTTTTGGAGAAAATTCGGGGTTCGAAGTGGTTTGGGGGCAGAAAGTCGATAAAAGGTCGCAAATCGAGTTGAGGTTTGGAGGCAAATAGTGAAAACGACCGTTGCATCACGTTTGACAGGAGTTACGCGCCCGGATATTCACTTTTAAATCCTTTGTAAAATAGGTAGCGCCCCGGATGGAGAGGTGAGCGTACCATTGGACAAACGCGGTATATATACGCGTCGCCAGAAGTCAATGCGTGCGTCGGAGGCCGTGTGCAGACTGCGAACGGCAAAAGTGGCGAAGAGGAGTTACGCTTGATGGCCCTCGCGCCAGATGCGAGCATGCACAATATCGGTGAGTCTAAAATTCGCAAAAAAAAATGTAACTTGCAGCCAACGACTTGGATTACCCCTCTGAACCAAAGCCCGCGACTTTGGGACATGGGACAGGGAAGAAAAACGCGGCCCGATCAGGGCGACTTCTGCCAACTAATTCCCTGTTATATCCATGCAACCACACCCCTGGACATTGGTCTTCGTCACCCAAGACCACTCCGGTTCTCTACGGACATTCCGGTCCACTCCGGTGTTTCCGGAGTCAACCGGAAGCCCGGAGCCAACCGGAAACTGGGTATTAGTATTGGAATGACTTCTCGCGGTCTGTCGTGGCTGGTATCAAGTGGTAACAACCTCTCCACATGTTCCCTCTTGCCTTCCATCGCCTCATGGCAGATTTCATCACCTCATGTTTCATTTCCCAAGATCAATATTGATACAGGTCGAACTTCTCTTACCGCTTATGGACTTCCTATTCTTTCAACCATATGCTCGTTCCACATGTTGCTCCTTATCTCCTTTACACTAAATTAGGATCCTACACTATTTAATCAGCTAGCATACTCCCTGTTCTTCAGTAGTTTAATAAACGTCACTTCCCCCCTTCCGGAGTGGTGCCAGTCGCTCCTCTCTTCCCCCACAACCCTTCCTCTTCCTCTAGACGATACCTGGCAGTACACGCTCACCCTGCACCTCAGTGGTGTTGTGTCAAGCAGCTCCGCCGATCCTCTCTGTCGACTCCGGTTACTCCGGCCTACTCTCCGGCACCCCGGTTATTCCGGAGTACCTTGTACGACTCCGGCCGACTGTTCCACTATCCCGTACCCCGCGGCTCAGCACGTAACATTCCCCTTGACAGGACTCGCCGTTGGATTTCCTCGCCGGGAAAAAGTAATAGAACAGCTGTGTGGGCATGTTGGCGCGTGAAAACGCGTTAATACGCGTCATTAACGGCACGATAAGGGGTCAACAACCACTGAGCCATTTTGATGAGAACGCCGTTTGGAATTTTTTGAGGACCGCCCCGAGCATAGGCAAGGCTAGGAGGAGGTCAGGAGGTATGGTGGAATGAGAATATTAAAGAATTCCGAGGTTTGAAGTTGTTCGGGGTCAGAAAGTTGAAAAAAGTTCGCAACTCGAGTTGAGGTTTGGACGCAAATAGTGAAAACGACCGTTGAATCACTTTTGACAGGAGTTACGCGACCGGATATTTACTTTTTAATCCTTTGTAAAATAGGTAGCGCCCCAGATGGGGGGGGGGTTGTACCATTGGACGAACGTGGTATATATACACGTCGCCAGAAGTCAATGCGTGCGTCGGAGGCCGTGTGCAGACTGCGAACGGCAAAAGTGTCGCAGAGGAGTTACGCTTGATGGCCCTCGCGCCAGATGCGAGCATGCACAATATCGGTGAGTCTAAAATTCGCAAAAAAAAATTGTAACTTGCAGCCAACGACTTGGATTACCCCTCTGAACCAAAGCCCGCGACTTTGGGACATGGGACAGGGAAGAAAAACGCGGCGCGATCAGGCCGACCTTTGCAAACTAATTCCCCCTGGCACGACTTGTCGTTGGGCCTTCTCATGAGGAAAAAGTGATATAGCAGTTGGACGGGCATATTGACGCGTGAAAACGCGTTAATACGCGTCATTACCAGCGGGATAAGGGGTCAACGACCACTGAGCCGTTCTCATCAAAACGCCGTTTGGAATTTTTTTGAGGGCTTCCGCCGATGAGGCAGACGAGGAAACGAGTGACACAAGTTTGAGGAAGCGTAGGGAGCATGAAGCATGAGAAAGAGGTCGAGGCTACGTATCTCGAGTGAACTGTGTGTGAGGAATGAGAGGAGTTACGCTATGAGAGACCTTCTTTTGTCCCGCTGAGTTCTCACCCAAAACACAGAGCGCCGCACACAAGCAAAAAAAAGAGAGGCCGACGTAAGGCAATGCATACGATTTCGTTTCAAAGTAGGTACAACACGGGGGAGAACAAGCTAGATATACGGGGGCCGTCTAACATGAACACGCCTCTGGCCCACCGCCTGCTGGAATTTGGCGATGGCCAGAGCCTTATTGTCCCACGAATCGAACACGGGGCAGCTCAAGCCGACGGTGTTAAGGCTGCACTCGAGGCTAAGGTAAGGGTGGGTTAATAGTGAGACGACGGAGAACGGACGAGAAGCGAGCGCACCTCGACTGATAGACCCCAGGAGTGATGCCGCTGTAGACGACGTACCAGCGGCGCCCGCGGACGGCCGCACCGTCAGCGCCATGAAGGGGGTTCGGGTCCTCAAGCATGCCCACCGGTTGCGGCAACGCTGGGATCGACACGGTGGTGCCCGTGGATGGAGAAGCGGATGCGCCACAAACACGAGTCCAGGACCGTTGTGCAGCGTACTCGAAGGCGGCGCGCGCAGCAGCGAGGGAAGGGTAGCCTTGATAGAGGCTGTTGCTCACACCGATAACCAGAGGCACCACCTCAGCCCTGTGGCCACGTGTGAGTGAAGCACACAAAGCAAAGGAATGGCAATTGCGTACCACGTCTCGTAGGCTCCAGGCACAGTGCCATAAAAAACGGCATACCCTTTTCTCTTGCCATGATTGCGCACGCGGGTGGGCGTGGCTGGGGTCGCAACTCGGGTGGCGTGACCTTGAGCGACGCCTTGCGTCGCTTCAGCGGCTTCATCCCTAAGGTTTGTTTGGGTGAGAAGGAGGGCAGGGTAAGAGACACTGATATATTTACCAGTCGTGGGTGTAGCCGGATCTGGCGGGAGAGGAGTAACTGTAAAGGGTGGCTGGCGGCGAGGGAGACGATGGTGGGACATCGCCCAAGTCCAAACGTGAAAGGCCGTCGAGAATGCGGTCCAAATCCGAGGTCGGGTAGGGCGGAGGGCTCGACATAAAAGCGACAGTTGGGGTGGTTATCTGGGAATATGAATCTCTACCGCATGACGCCCTGGCCCGGAACCACGGAAAGATGCGTGAGGAAATCGCTTGGGAATTAGTACGCGCAGAAAGTCTGATGGAAACGAGGGGAGAGTTACGCGCGGATCTTGATGGAAACAGCGCGAGGAGTTACTACCTTTAACTACGCGGATGATATTAATCGCTCAATTCTCAATGGAGGACAAGAAAAACGCGTGGATTGGAATCAGGAAGTAGGCGACGACAAAGGGTTAGCACGATGTATGTATCTCAACTGTTGGACTTGTGAGTACCAGAGTAGCAGGTAGAAGTGAGTTGAACGAGAGGCTGACCTCAGCGAAGGATGGCAATGGCGTTGCCCGCAAGCGCGGAGTTGAAGAGGTCGAGGGCCTCATCCAAAGTACTGCAGCGGTCGCTGAGGGCGCTGCCGACGCCGATGACTGCGTTGACAGAAAGCGCGGAGTTTTTGGTGATGCCGACGTACTTGCCGCGCGTGATGGCATACCACTTGTCGCTCGCGTCGGAGATCGCGGCGAGGGGAGCATGGGGGACGACAGAGTAGAGAATCCCGGCCTTCCAGGGGGCTTCAGATTGGAGGAAGCCGGGGGGAGGAGTGTTAGCCTCAATGGGGGCTATCGAAGGAACATGAGCGTGAGGAAGGTGGAAGGCAGGGAGAGACGCGTACGAGAAGGAGGCTGGAAAGCGGCGGCAGCATTGCCCACGTCGGCCGCCGCATGGCCGGCGGCGCTGGCCGCAGCAGCAAGATCGGCGAGATTCCCGATTACTACAAGAAAATAAATGGATAAAGAGGGCGAGGGGAGAGAGCTACACGTGCCTTGGCTGAGGGGGGCGTCTGTGATTGCAGCAACGGTAGCACTAACCGCGGCGACAGAGTCCGAAAGTGTCTGCAGAGTGGAGATTACTGTGTGCGACGTCAGCGTGGACATTAAAGAGAAATGGAGAGAGGAATTGATGTACGATTGGCCTGGTCGGCCTTGGTGGGGGGGAGAGAGAAAGTGGCTGCGTCGCGGTCGGCGACGAGGTGGGGGCCAGATGCGAGGGTAGGGAGGGAAAGGTCGGTCATGGTGGCACTGGTAAAAGAAAAGAGAGGGACGGCGTGACTGGATTTTAACCGGTGATGAATTATAACAAAACCATGCGGTCTGGAACCGATGCAATGGTTTACATGGGCCAAGGGGAAGGCGCCTGCCTGGGAATAATAAACGATCAGAAACAAATAGAGCCACAAAATTGCGACCTACCCGCTCCCGCAACCACCTACCCTCTATAAATAAACACCGCCGAGCAAACGCTGTGATAAAGGCCAGAGTTAGATGCTGCCGTTTTTCATTGCATTGCGCTGAACGTCGCCCCTAGTTAAATGGCCGGAAAACGTCAAAGATATGGCAAAAAATCTGGCAAGAGAACGCGCAAGCGGATTTCGAAGGAAAATCGGAAAAATTTACGTCTCTGGGCAGAGGGAGCAAGGGAGGACGTGCTACGTCCTCACATTGAGGCGTATGCAGACGCGCTGGAACGTGGCTGGAGGGCTGAGCGGGATTACCTGCAGAAAGTCTGCAACGAGTTTCACGCGCGGATCCCTTGGCGTCTGGCTGATCACGAGGAGCCCGAGCTCCCACTTCCGGAATATGACCCTCTTGTTGCGATTCCGGCTGAAGACTTGACTGAGGAAGAGGAGGTGCAGGAGCGAGAGCGAGTCCACTTGCTTAACGCGGTGAGTAGTGCAGGAGTGACGCTTACACGTGACCGTGACACTGATTCTTGTGCTCTCCAGCGTATCCGACGGTGGTTTAAGTACCGCGTCCGCCGTCTGCGCAAAGGCTTCCACTCAAAACTCGATCCTCTCAACGACCCATGGTACACGCTCCCAAGCCAGTCCAACTCCGACTCCGACTCCGACTCGGACTCGGACTCGGACTCGGACTCAAACGCCGACTCAGACGACACCAACCCGGCCCCGCGCAAGAAAAAGAAGGTCGCGGGGAAGAACGTTGCGGGGGGGAAGAACGTTAAGGTGGCGAAGGGGAAGGGGAAGCAGAAAGCGGCGGTGGACGACGAGGATTCGGTCGAGGAGGGGTCAGACGAGGAGGGGGAGGGTGAAGAAGAGTTCGTGATGACGCCGGAAGAGCGCAACAAGTTTGGGAATACGGAGTATGGAAGGACGAAGGCAATGAACATCAGGCGCAATCAGGCAATGTTAGCGCCGCTGAAGGTACAATGGAAGCAAGTCATAGGCGGACCTACAGCGGACGCGGGGGAGGGATCACAGGCACCGGCGGCGTCGAAACGCAAGAAAGCGCCGCAGGAATCGGGACCTGCAGACGCGCCACGCAAGTCGCGCCGCCTGAACGAATCGCCGTCCGGCAGTAAGGCGTCGGCGTCGGGCCGCAGAGCATCGAGCAAAGCGACACCGTCGCCAAAGGCGCCAGCGCCTTCGACAAGTGATGCAGCAATGGCGTCCATCGCCCAGGGGGCGTCGACCACCTCCCCCACCACCACCGCCAACACCCCAACGCCCGCTGGGGCCCCCGCCCCGACTGGAACTGTGATTGCCACCGCCACCGTCGTTCAGACGCCCGCCCCGACTCCCGCCCCGACTCCCGCCCCGACTCCCCCCACCCCGTTATCCACACCCCCGTCAGCGGCCGCCGTTCAGACGCCCGCCCCGACCCCGCCCCGACTCCCCCCACCCCGTCATCCACGACGCCGTCAGCCCCCGCCGGTCAGACGCCCGCCCCGACTCCTGCCGCGACCCCGCCCGTCAACACCCACGCTCCCGCAGCCTCCACCGCGGCGGCACTACCGGCGTCCGCAGCGCAGGCAGCGGCCACCGCCGCCCAGGGCGACGACTCAACTACGGACGTCGACGCTGAGGCTGGTGTCAAGCTGGACCTTCCGGTGGACACACCGCCTTGGCTGCGCACCGTACTGTCGCATCTGATGGCGAGGGACCTGGGATGCCACTACAAGTCGCTTCTCACCGCGCTGGTTCGGCTCGAAGAGTCGGCGGGCTTCGAGCAGAATGGAAAGGCACTGCCTACGTCGAAATGGAGGCCACTCAAGGTGCAGAAGTGGATTCGAGGTGCGCGCGGATCGAGGACCAAGACCCTACCGGAAGTCCACGATGTGGCGGCCTACGCAAAAGCATGGAACGCTTGGTGGGACGCGCTGCAGCCCCCTTGGAGAAAGCGAGGAGAAGACGGACTTTGGATTGTTGGCGGGAAGTACGGCGCCGAATTTGGCGCCCTCGACGCGTCTGGAATTAACGGGTGCATCAGCATCGTCGCGTCTTTGTGCTTTTGGGGGGCGGCCAAGACGCATGACAGAGAATCGCGGGCGGTGTGGGAGACGGCGGTAAATGATGTTGTCTGGATGCTGGAGGGCGTAGATACCTTATTCGAATGAGCTTCGTGTCGTGTGCCTGACGTCTGCCTTTTTGTTTCCTTTAGTCGCGCGTTCCGTTATAATAAGATTGTATTTGTCGCATTGATGTCTCATTTAAGTGCTGCGTGAACGTGGTACTAAGATGTGAATTAAATCACGTTGGCGGACATGGAGTTCGGACTTGTGCAAAATTCTGAAAATCCATTACATAAAGAAAATCCCACGGCCGTGAAAAGTGCAGAAAGGGAGGCGAGGAGGGGGGAAATGTAGATGATGCGTTGGAGAGACGACACAGAGAGGAGGCCGTTTGTTGGGAGGCATTGAGCGAGCGGAATTGGATAAAGCTAAAGCCTGAATCGAAGATAGTGCCAAACAAGAAATGAAGGGGATTCAAAGGGACGGAGAGACGAGCCAAAATTGCATCGGCGGCCAGAAACGAAGAAATGAGAGGGTGTAGGTGCAGGAAGGCTCTCAAAGGCGGAGGTAAACCCTGGAGGGCGGGGCGAGGAATGGAATTTGATGCGTTGATGCGCATTTGATGCGTCGACGCGCGGCCGACGGCGAGGTGAGACCCAGTCGGGAGAAGCAGAATCTTGGGACTACAGTGAGTCCTTTAAGAGGAAGATGAGTAAAGAAGTTGCTGAGCTGGAATGGTTAAAACCTGAACCTGCCGACCAACCAGCATTCTGGAGCACAGAGCGGGATGTTACGTGATGCCGGTTTAATGGATTTTGATGCGAATATTAGGGCAGAGGCGGAAGCGCGGGTGTAGCCGGAAGAGGCTGGACAGGTTTCGATGGGGCTGGGCCCGATAAAGGTGCCCCATCAAATGGAGGCAAAAGACCCCATCAATCCAGAGAAAATCCAGCCAAATATCGAACTTTTTCACGGATGTGGGGTAGCCCCAAAGGTGCATCAAACGGCCCCCGGACCGCCCAAAGGCGCCCAAAAGCGCCCGGCCAAATAGCTGGGTAGTGTAGTAGCTGTAGCTGGTCGAGTGGCTAGCTCCGCTGGTATAGGCAAAAGGGTCCCATGGCTACATCCACTTTGTTTAGTCTATATATTACAGCTACGTTTCGGGGAAGGGCAAGGCCCGGCAGGCGTGACGAGATGGTTTTTTTGTTTTTGTTCGCATATCGAGTATTCCGCGCCACTGCGCGCTACGTTTCGTTGGGACTCTCTGTAGCCCAACAGTGTATATTCAAAAGTAGTCATTTTGTTGTCTTCGTTCTTTTTCTAATCAAATGCGCTTTCGTTTCGTTTATGTGTGAATCACCCGAGTTTCGTGAGAGGACGTCAAGTTCGAGTATTGCTTTCGACGGGGAATTCCGAGAGAGTTGAACCGTGGGATGGAAACTGCCAAATAGATAAGATTCGATTGTAAGGAAGATAGAAGCACATCATTGTCGGGTATCAGTGCAGGCCCGCCGCGGGTATCCCCTTCGAACTTTCTTCCCAATCCGGGTTACTGTTCCCCTTCTCCAGTCCCTTCCCCGCTCGTGGCTTCCGAATGAATCCTGGCCCGGAGTCTGTTCAGATAATCCGGGGCCAGGTGTGTCATGCGGGTGAGCGGGTCGATTACAAACAAGTCGTCCACAAAGGATCGCACCGGAATGTCCTCTAGCGGGGGCATGTCCGCGTATTCGTCTTCCTGGGGTTTGTTATATCCGAGTCGTCCAGAAGTCGGTACGGAGGGATATAGGGCCAGTCGAACTAACAACAGATACGAAGCGGAGCGGCGGGCCGGACAGAACGGAACCGGAGTCCGGAGTCGGAGCTGGTGAAAGGCGGACTGGATGACCTACGCCACAGAGGGGATAATTGGACGAGCGGAGCCTGTTAAAAGCTGGAGCTCAGTGAAGAGGGATAAGGATTTAGACAAAATAACAGTCAGTTGAACACTCCACAACTCGGAAGCTGAGGGTACCTACTGTGAATCAAATCGAACCTTGTTTTGGTCCAAGATTCAAGTACTAGTCAATGTTGACCACCATCCACTTCAGATATAAGGAAGAACTGAGGGCAGAACCCATCCTCGAGATGCCCGAGGTCAACCTACCCAAGAGATAAATGCATGTTTCGATGGAACACAACGCTAGGGACATATCTGGTATTGAGAAAATCTTTCAAGGGGCCATGGTGGTCATGTGGGGGTTTGTTTCAATTGGTATGCATGTACGTAGACTGAATGACCATCAAATATCAGTTCAATATATTATAGATGGAACAGTGAATCATACCAAGTTTAGGGTGGGGTTGAGTACCTATAGATGAATCGATGAAAGGCCAGTGGTGTGTAAGTGGATAGAAAATGTATGAAAGGAACTTAGGACCCAAGGTTGGAGTTAAATGTTGAGAGTCAAACATGACTCAACTACTTGAGTGCTTGGTTGAGTCCAAGTACGATAACAGTGAATCAACGGACACTTGTATCACATGCATGCCATCAAATCAAAGGTCCATGGACCTCAGTGGCCAACATTAAGTTGAATATTATATTGGCCAACTATCCAACTGACACTCAGTCCACATGACATCAGGGCAGAATACTGACATGCCTGGGGTCAAACAAACATAGTAACGGCTGCCTGAGAAGGCATTAAACAATCTTGGATGAAACCTTGAAGGTCAGAGGCTTTGAACACAGTTGTGCCGAGTGCAATTCCAGCACGTTCAATTTTTCGCGTAATTGGCACCCACCCCTTTGAGTGATGTCAGATAAATCATTGAATTTGAATTAACGTCCTTCAACGTCAGTTCAAAATTACGACAGAATCTTTTTAATGCTTGAATGAAAGTTGAATGAAAGTCAGTTTGTACATGACACGAAAATACATACCTGAACTCGAACAGCCAGTCTGGGTCTTCCAATGGCTATCACACTGAGAAAGAGGGCTAAGATACATTACTTGATTTGAACTGACAGGCACACAATTAACAAGTCAAAAGTTATGTTTGAAAACCATTGAGGATGTGGGTGAACAGTTCGGTTGTTAGCATTGAAAACCTCATGTAAAATGAATGTAAGGACACACCTCGAATCACACAAGATTGAGCAATATTCATATACGAGATAAAGCAACCTAACAAACAGAATGGTGAATTGCGAACCTTGCCCCGGTAAGTGCCAGAAATGTCAAACAGTAAGCAAATGAGTTGAAGTGCAAGCATGAAGCATTGTTGGTGGTGGTCCATGTCAACAGCAGGCATGACCATCTGTGCCGAATTGGGTCTCTTGTTCTGTATCTATCTCTCTGTTCAAATATGCATAAGGCTGGACATCAGAATCCTAAGAATCTGAATAATTACCTAATGCAGCACATCAGAATCCCGAGGGTAAAATCCCAATGATCAGATGACCTGAAAATTTGCCTTTTTGGATTGTTTGGCCACCTGATTTGCTTCCAATTTGCGGGGTCCGCAAATTCTAAATTTGCGGAGCCCGCAAATTGAAAGCAAATGATAAGCAAATGATAAGCAAATTTTAAATTTGCGGGCCCCGCAAATTGGAAGCAAATGAGAAGCAAATGCTAAATTTGCTTACAATTTGCTTATAATTTGCGGTGCCCGCAAATGGTAGTGTGCACCCAGTGTCGACTGCACTTGGCATTCTTCCACGATTTCTTGAATGGTGACATCGTGGGATCTCCAGGGAAAATTCCGAGGGTTACGACGTGGGAACGAGAAGTCGTAAAGGAAGATTCGGTGGTTTGGACAGCAACATCGTGATGTCGGGATGGGGTAAGCTCTCCCTGCATCTGTGGCTACTGGGATGGTCGGGTGGATGGCAGCGACCAAGCGTCGGGTGATCGGTGACGACGGACCGAGATCTGATTGTGTTGTGAATATAAGCGGGGAGGGCGAGAATATAATAAGAGGAGGTAGGATTGCAATAGCACTGTTGATTAGAAGGCTGCTTTAGAGCAATCAGATGCTCTAGCAGGATGCTACAGTGAGCTTATATACTACAGGGATATATCTAGAATATTCTACTTGTTTCTACTTGAACTGTCGGGGTTACTAATCTATGCCCGAATGCCGAGCTGCCAATCTATAATTACAACAGGATGTGAACTGGTCCGAGGTCATGGTACGAGGCCTGGGAACCAGGGACTGGTGGATGAGGAGGAGAATGGATGGGAGAGCAATACTGATCGATGTGCTGATATTCACCCTCGAGGCCGCGGTCCGAGGGACTCGGAGTAGGCGCGGGCTCGGACGGAGTGAGTGTGGTGGATTCCGGAAGGGTGGATGGATCGCTGAATGTCGGGATCCAGGTGCCCGAAGAGGCCAGCTCTTCCCGAGCAGACTGCCGGTCCCCCAAGATCGACTCGGAGTCGGATCTCGACGGGGAGGGCGGTGCCGGAGAAGGATAAGTGGTGAAGCTGGTTCGGACAGACCCAGTTTCCGGAGGACCGAACGGAGTGGTAATCACTGAGATGGGGTAGTGACTATCATCCGTAGCGACGAGATCGGATGAGCACTTATCGTCGGTAGGCTCGGAGTTGATTTGTGCGGAGGAATACAACTCGGCCCTGCGCCGCATAGATGTCGGCGACAGGAGGAACCAAGGTGTAGTACGGAGCGATGATGACGACATAGCAAACGATACCGAGCAGGTGATTTTTATGATACTGTTATATCCGAGTCGTCCAGAAGTCGGTACGGAGGGATATAGGGCCAGTCGAACTAACAACAGATACAAAGCGGAGCGGCGGGCCAGACAGAACGGAACCGGAGTCCGGAGTCGGAGCTGGTGAAAGGCGGACTGGATGACCTACGCCACAGAGGGGATAATTGGACGAGCGTTACTGCAGGATATCGTCGGAGGGAGAGAGATGACAGAGGCGGAGCTCCGGCGGAGTGTCGGAGCGGAACGACCAGACTACTTCACGAGGAACAGGGTGAAGCAACGTTTATCATAAAACTGCAGTACAGGAGGATTGTTAGGGGGCGGAACGCCCCCGGCACGACCGGGCCGCAGGCGGCCCGCGTAACCATCACATCATTAACTACCGGCTACCTTTTGTTCCGTAGTATATAAAGGTGACGGCGCAACGGGAGGTGGGCATCTTTTACCCACCCACCGACTACGCCGTCCCTCGTCTAAATACAGAACCTGGGCCAGCTTAGTTTGGGTGATATCGTAAGAGACTCCAACACCAAATTACTTACACTTTTTTAAGCTCCAGTGCTTCTAACGAGGCACTTCTATATTTCGACAACACTCAAAAATACTACAAAAAGAATACCCACCCTCATGGCCGGGAATTCAACCATAGCCACCGACGGACTGTCGGCGGCCAACACTGAGTACTACTCAGTTCCAGGTAACCCTGGAATTACCCCGACACAAGTTCCTTTGCCCGCCAGCGACGTGGCGACTAGCGACGGACACTCTGTGTCAGCGGGCAACCACCCGCACCCCACCAGTAATGGTGGATCCCCTAGGGCTCCCCCAACCCTTCCCCAGTATTCGTTGTACACGGACGAGGAAGGGATACCCTTTTTACGGGACAGCCATGGGAGCCGATTTGAGATCGTCCCGGCTGACGACTCCACTTTGCAGACGTCGGAACCAGTGGGACCTATACACCACTCGACACTATTTGGACCCTCAACGAGAGGGCCGAGCACGGAATCCTCCTTATCGGAATCCACCCCGGCGCACACCGTCCCGGGGGAAACTAATGTGCTTCCCCCGCTCGATCTAGACATCGACCCAGACAGCCTTAGTTCCCACCAACTCGGACAGCTGAACGCGATTCGCGGCCACATTGGATCGTTAAACTCTAGGGTGATTACTACCACTGCGATGGTCGCGGAGCATCAAGCAGCCACTGAAGGAATGCAGGATGCGATCCAATTGTTACGTAGAGACGTGTTATCTAGAGTAGACTCATTGAGGAATGAGGTGAACTCACAAAGATCCCGTCTGAATCGTGTACTTGACGATAACATTCGCATCGTAAAAGAGACTGGCGAATCCAACTCGCGTATCTCTGGGATACTGAGCACGATGGGCCGAAATGGAGGCGCGCACAGAGTAGACCGCGCACCACCCGTCCAAATCGACAATCCTAGCATAGCAGCTAGGGTTCCCCTACCCCCCGACGTACGGGCGGCGGTTGACGCCGCGATTGCTCCGTGTACTGCAAGCGAGAACTTTGAGTCGTACGAACGCCGCGCTAACGCGGCATTGCGTACCAAAGAAAGCACATTAGCTGCTTTTCCCTTACCCCAAGAAGAGGCTGCACCTACTGGCCCCAATCTGAACATGGGACCCCGTGCGGCCGCAGCCGCGGCATTTGCCCCTCCCGCTTATCGGTAGGGAGCGCGTCGTGTGCTCACCTGCGGTTTGAAGACCAACAAGCCCACGGACCGTTCCGTAGGGCTAGAATGCTCGACAACCTCGATCGACGAGCTAACGCCACCCCAGTGGCGATGAATAACACTCCATCCGCCTATGTATCAGGGACGGGTGGAGAGGGCAGGGACGTACTCACTGAGTTCGCGAACGACGCCGCGGATGTGATCCGCGAGATAATCAATAGCAAAGTTGGTATTCGGGTTCCTCTTCCCCCCGATGTGCGTACCCCTAAAGTGGCAGAGCCCACCAAGTATCGAGGGCAGGACGACCATGATTTATTTGTCATGGAGTTCCTGGAAAAGCTATTGGGATGGTTTCGTTCCAACAATTATGGCGGGGAGGATTTAGACTATTACCGGGTGATCTTGCTCCAGAACTATCTGGACGGAGAAGCTCACCGCTGGTATGTTACCGAGACCAGAGAGTTCGCCAAAGAAAATGGTGGGGAGCAGCCCGAGTTCGCAGACCTGGTCTGCTCCATGCATAGGCGATTTATTAAATCGTCGTCGGCACAGCGCGCTACTCGCGCTTTCAACCAAGTCAAATGGGTCGCTGATAAAGGGCCAGAACAGTTATACACTGACCTCAAAGAGGCAGGTCAGCGCATGGTAGAAGCGCCAGCGCCTTTCGTCATGAAAAGTCGATTCATGGAACTCCTTCCTACTTGGATAAGTAGGCAGCTTCGATTGCACAGAGGACTCACCGCCGAATTCTCGTAATATGAGACACTGCGCACCCACGCACGACAAGTTTGGGAGATAGACACAGCCATTAAGGCTGAGACCGAGGAGGACTCGCAACACAAGCGAGGCCATACCTCCTCTACTCAATACCCCTGACGAAGTTCGAGACGTGAAGAGCGAGGTGCTGCGCAACCGGTGTCGCTTACCCCGAGTCGGGATAGAGACACCCGTGACCGCCGAGACACGAAAGCGACTAGGGAGGGTACTCCGGGACGTGACCGAGACCCCTCTCGGACCACCAGTGGATGTTACCATAATTAATTGTACCTGACCGTGGCAGGGGGGTACATTGCATTAAAGGTACCTCTTGGCCAGGCGGTGGAGATGTACCTTAATTAAATGTACCCTGCTCCCTTGAAATAATAAAGAGGCCACGACGGGGCTTGAACCAAAAGATAGTACACTATGTATTACATCACCATCACATCGAACTGCACCATAACCAAGTAGACTAAGAGAGACATGGTGTGAAGTTAAATTGATGGAGATATACTGTGCCCATTCACTCATCAACCCCCACTACTATGGCCTGCATAGGGCCAGGTTAAGGTTAGTGGTTTGGGTTTGGGTTAGTGGTTTGGGTTCAGGTTAGGGTTAAGGTTTGTTAGAGTCAGGGTTCCCTAGAAACGTCATCTGTCTCGTGGTTAGGGTTAGGGTGGTCAATTGTTGATAGTTTAAAACATCCAAAAACAAACAATAAGCTAGAACAAACAATAACCAAGACCTAGGGCAGCCTACCTGCCGTAGGTTGGAAATTATCAGTGAAAAGAACCTGAATAGTAAACCCTAGCTAGGCCATCAGAATTAATATTTGACACATGGTTGAATGGTCTAGTGGTAAGAATGCTGATGCCTTAAAATGCACTGATATCAACAGGTTTTGGGTTCAATTCCCAGGCCTGGCATCCTTTTGTTCCTATTTAAATGGCCATCAAAGGTACAATTAATTATGGCCAGTGGCTGGCCGGGTGACCAAGGTGTGCCTTTAATGCAATGTACCCCCCTACCATGGTCAGGTACATTTAATTAAAGGTACAGCTACACCTCCTCGGACGCCCCGTCCAGACCGGACGGGGGCGAAAGCCACAGATAACAAAGGCTGTTATTCCTGTGGGGGCACAGATCATTTCGCCCGTGACAAAGTCTGCCCGAACTATTCTGAGAATCGCGAACACAGGCCCAGAGTGGCTGCTCAGCGAGTACTAGAGAGTTATTCAGAAGAAGATACTGACGAATATTCGGATGGCGCGTCTGAGCGCTCGTTTGACGCCAAGACCGCCCCGGACTTGGATGAATTACTAGCTATGGCCGAGGAGAATGACCAGGACGGACACGTTCGAGTCGCGGCTATGCGAGAAGATCGCAGTGTTCGGTACTACTCCATGCGGGTAGAATCCCCCATGGACGCTAGCGACGCCGACTCGTCAGCCACTGAGAGTTCCATCACGGAGAGCTCAGTGACTGAAAGCGAGTACGCTACAAATACCCCGGGGAGCACACCACGCGCGAGCGGTAGTGAGTCCCCCATAACTTTGGGGAATTACAACCCGGGTCCAATATGCCTGGTATGCCGGGGGTGTTCGCTGGTAACCCGTCAAGTGACGGCCACTCCTGATAACGGACTAGTCCGTGACCAGGAATATACAGTGTGCAAACACTTAGCTAGAATAGGGCAAGAGCCCAGCGAGCCCGCGTCTGACGCGGAGGGCACGAGGATAGGGGAGGAAGTAGCAGGGAACCCTGTGCTATTCGAAGGGTACGAGCTTAACTGGCTCGGCGACCCCGACTTCCCTATGGGGACCATAATCGATATAACGATCCCGGCACCCGCTGGATGCAATACAGCCGCCGAAGAAGTGAAACTGTTCGAACAGGGGCGTGCAAATGCTGGACTGAGCGCACTAACACTGTTAGAATATAATGTGAATATGCAATGGCTTAACCGTCATCGGGCGTACACGAATGAAGGGACTGACCATGCCCTCCAGGAGTGGGACGAAAACCGGACTCGGGAGATACTTGAGGATCCCGAACTGGGCAGCTGCGCCCGCGCGGAGGAGGTGCTTGAAGCACTTGAACTCCTTCGTCTAGACGAGGACCGAATCGCGACGTGCGGGCCAGATACGGTCATGACCCTAGACCCAGCCCAACAGATAGTCAGCACACAGTTGGGCAACTGGGCCCCCGTCCACGAGTGCACCCTTAGGTTGCTCGACCGTCACCATCAGGCGGTGGTTACTCGCCGTGTACTCCAGCAAGCGTACTACTGGCTGGGGGATATCCGCAAGGAGCGTGATGATGCACAGACCCCGGTGAACGCTATAAGTTTATGGGATCAAGCCCATGAACTAGCTACTGGGATAGCCCAGCGCACATCCCGGGCCATGGAGTGCCTCGGGGCAGAATACACGGCTGCACGGTACCTGCGCAACGAGACACGCGCAGCGGTTCTCGCTGCTCGAGCTATTGACAAAGGCCTAAGGTCCAGGCCGTACCAGCCACACCAACCGCCGACCTGGGCAAGTCCGTTCGACGACCACTTACCAGGTGGGAGCGACAGGATGTCGCTGGATAACGACTTCGGAGGAGCATTCAGCCGATCGCCATTCAAACGGCCCACTTTACCCAGGCCCGACCCTGGGGTATTGATTGAGGGTCAGGAGAACTTGGGATTAGTCCCGCAGGATGAAGCCCGTTATTGGGCGGAGTCTGAATCGTTCTCGACCAAAGAATTAAGCGCCCTTGATGCGAGCTTGCTGATTACCTTTTTGGGTAATAACGACATCGGAACAAATGGCCGGTTGACCGACGTCAACAACTACGACTGGAAATACCCCCAAGGTCCATCCTGGAATCAAGAGCTCGCCCGGGTCAGTACGGTGGCAGAGCACAACCAGCCCGCTTTTAGGCCAAGCAACGTCGAGGATGGGTCGGACTATGACCCGAGACACGACGTCTTCCAATTCTACCGATCAGCTCGAATAGTAAATCAAGTCGAGGACCGCGAAGCGCCGGAAATCCTATCCAACCCTGTTGTACAAGAGTCTTACAGCGTCGATGAATTGGAAAATATCCAGACCATTGAGGAATCACTTGAAACACCCGGGATTAACCCGGGCCCCAACGATGAGTTAATTATACGCTCAGTATGGCTGATAGGTAGGCGTGACGCAGAGCGAGTATGCACCTTAGTGGATCGGCACGGCAACGTGTACTGGTTAGCTGAGGAACTCCCTGCAGACCACTACCTACACCCGGACTTCCGCTCGAGTCACGAACAAGCCCTGAACTTGGCGGTATCTGAACTACGACGAGAACTTCAAGACCCTGAATACAAAGGAACCGAACACCTCCACCCAGTTGACGCCACCCAACAATTGCGTGAACGTACTGGGATACTCGACGACGAGCCCCGGTTACTACCGGGGAATGTATACCATGATCGACTGGCCAGTCTAGGACCCGACGAAGATTTGCAGGAAGCGTCTCCTGGGTTTTGGGTACAGTTCCTCGCGGCGCACGTAGAGCACTCTGGCAATATAAGGCGTGCGGGTGGAATAGGACTGATGGACCAACCTTCTCGTCCCTCAGACCAGACCGCATGCATCTCGGCACTCCTCAACATTAATGGCACGGAGGCTTATACGCTCATTGATACTGGGAGTACAACTAACTCCATATCACCCGAGTTCGCGAACGCCACCAAAGCGCCGCGTATTCACCTCCAAGAACAAGTAACCCTACAAGCAGGGTGCGTCGGGAGCAGATCCCGTATACACTACGGCACGAGAGTGCCGGTGGACTTTGGAGGAATAAACGGGCATGTATACTTTGACCAGGTAAACCTGGATAGGTATGATTGTATCATTGGTACACCGTTCCTTAATCGGCACGGTGGCGTCGTGGATTTTGGGAAACGTGAACTAAGATTCTCCAACGGAAAGTCGGTGCCCGCGCTCCCATTACCCACGGAAGCGGCACTTATAGTCAAGCGAAATGCAAACCGCAAGGAAATCGTATATGGCAAGCCCAAGCCTATTACGATATGACTGCGTAGCGCCTGAGTGGAGGGGATCCGCTCCGATGGCGCTACTACGGGGAGCACAGCAAGGAAACCACGGCCAAAAGCGACCGTGGAGGAAGTGGAGGAGGACGACAGTGAAACCTGGCTACCGACCTTACCCGGGAGCTATCCCTACAGTTTTGAGAGGGAGGACGTTGCCGCAAGAGCACTTGACAGCGCCGCGACTGGAGTAATCGCGGAGGACGGGGAACCCGACGAACCCTCGGGTAAATATCCGACTCCCACTCCTGAGACAGGAGATGAGTGTATACAAGACGCAGCTGACGAAGAGTACTTTGACGTGTTACTAGACCCGGAAGAACCCTGCACTGAGTGCGAAGGATTAAATACACCCGATCCACCTCCATTGCTGCTGCACATAGATGTAGATTGTGTTAGGGACGAGGCGCATACGCCTCGACGCCGCGGAAAGGGCGGAATGCCAGACATCACAACTTATTCAGTAATAACGCCGCATTCCTCGACAGTGCGGATTTCAAGTTCGGGGGAACTAGACCCTTTTGGCCTCAATGAAGAAGCGATTGAGGGCGCTGCAGGTATTATGCGCATGTGGAGAATGGAGGTAGACGCCCCGCCTACGGGTGAGCCTCCTATACAATCGCCTGATCGACTTGCTCCACTACGTGCGAAGTGGTTCGATAAATGCTCCGACTTGATGGGGCCCATACCAGAAAACTTACCACCATTCAGAGAAATAAACCACGAGATTAATCTCGTGGACGAGAGCCTGATTTATGGGTACCATATGCCTCGGTGCTCAGACGCGCTAAGGCCACAGCTCAGGGATAAAATCAACCGTTACGTTCGAGCGGGATGGTGGGAAATGAAGCCCGTACCACAGGCAGCACCGTTATTATGTATTCATAAGAAAACTGGGCTCCTCCGCACCGTTGTGGACGCTCGAAAAAGGAACGATAATACCACAAAGGATGTCACTCCTTTTCCAGACCAAGATAACATTAGAATGGACGTAGCGAGAGCAAAGTTCAGATCTAAAATCGATATGTCGGATGCCTATGAACAAATCCGAGTAAGAAGCGAGGACGTCTGGAAAACCGCTTTCGCCACCACCTTTGGGACAGCGGTGTCAAACGTAATGCAGCAGGGCGACTGTAATGCGCCGGCTACTTTCCAAAGACTCATGACTTGGATTTTTCGGGACGTGATCGGGGATTTCGTTCACGTCTACCTTGACGATATATTCGTATTTTCGAACAGTATCGAAGACCACGAGAAACATTTAGAATTAATATTCGACCGATTACGTCGAGAGAAATTATACCTGAGTAAGGCAAAATGCGATTTATATTCCAAAGACATGGACTGCCTTGGCCACCGCATCACGGACCGAGGGCTACATGTCGACTCAGACAAAATGGGACGGATATTGGAGTGGAGGCCACCCCGTTCACAACAAGAAGTATTACGATTCCTAGGACTTGTTCAGTACCTGGCGAACTTCATGCCAGACGTGGCGCACCTTACCTCACCTCTGGAATCCATATGCCGTGGTGGGCAAGGTTTTGTCTGGCGGCCATTTCATCAACATTGTCTGGATCAGATAAAACTGATAGCCAGGAAAACACCCATACTAAAACCAATCGACCCGCTACACCCCGATCCGATATGGCTAGTGTGTGACGCATCAGCGTGCGGGGTTGGCGCGGTGTATGGGCAAGGGCCCGAATGGCAGACCTGCAGACCTGCGGGATTTATGTCAAAGAAATTTACATCAGCACAAAGATCGTACAAGACGTACGAACAAGAAGCTCTAGCAATAATCGAGGGCCTCCTGAAATGGGCGGATAAATTATTGGGTCGGAAGATCATGATAGCCTCCGACCACAAAGCCTTGGAAGCCGTGAAAACGGCCGCCAGGGGAAGTCTGAATGGAAGGTTAATTCGCTGGGACGAATACCTATCGAGGTTCGATTTTGAAATATTCCATGTGCAAGGCGCTCAGAACAAAGTGGCCGACTGTTTGTCCCGCTACTATGAGAATGACTTACCAGATGAGCACCACCCACCGAACACTTACGTCGATGGGGATTTCCGGTTAGACCCCGACTTGGAAGACATGACAAAAGTCCGTTCAGAAGAACTTGTTGACTACAAAGTGCGATTATTTGCGGCCAGGATTCACCACGAGGCGATCGAGGATCGCGTACTCGAGGCCATGGAAATGGAAGAACACGCTGCGAAACTAAAGAATGTCGGACACGACATATCTGCGATATCGTTAGAAGAAGCGCTAAAGGCAGACGCACCGCTACAACCAAATGTAGAAGGCGATATCACATTCATACCTGGTGTGAAGAAAGGATATAAATCAGATGCACTGTTCGCGAAGATAATAGTGAATCCTACCCATTTCACGACGTTTGAAGTAGAGGATGGGCTGATATACTCGCATAATGTGCTAGGAGCACGCGTACTATGCATACCACGTGTAGCGGGCATGAAGAGCCCGAGACTGTTAACGGAGCTGGTGGTAGACCAAGCTCATAAAACGCTAGGACATTTGGGGCCAGAACGTACGGTGGAATACGTCCGTAGGTGGTACTGGTGGCCAAAAATGGGAAAATTCATCGATAAGTTCGGGCTCACCTGCGGAACGTGCAAGATGAGCAAACCGAGGCCAGGGGCGCCCGAAGGACTCCTGCATTCCATGCCAATACCCAAGCACCCTTGGGATTCAATAGGCATGGATTTTGTAGGCCCATTCCCAAACTGTATGGGATATAATTATATGTTGGTCGTGATTTGCAGACTGACAAGTATGGTGTCACTCACACCGATGAAAGTCACCGATACGTCCTCAGATGTAGCCTGGTTGTACGTCCGTGATGCAGTGCGATTGCATGGCATACCCCGCTCCATCGTGTCCGACCGGGACTCAAAATTCACTGCCAAATTTTGGCGGGAGCTTCACCGGTTAACAGGATCCAAACTAATGATGTCTACATCATTCCATCCGCAGACGGATGGAGCCTCGGAGAGAGCAATACGAAATGTATCGCAGATACTTCGAGGAATGGTAGATCCAGACCAAAGGGACTGGGTCTACCATATACCCATGGTCGAATTTGCTATTAACTCTAGCATCAGTGCGGCAACTGGATACGCACCATTCGAGCTGAATTACGGGTACGTTCCGAGGATGACGAATATCGTCGGTGAAGACACCGAATACCCAGGGGTTCGGGAGTTCGTTGATAAAGCGTTAGCGAATATTGCAATTGCACACGACGCGATTATTGAGGCGCGAGTATCATCAACATACCATGCGAATAAAGGTTGCGTTGAGGGAACACAATACGAAGAAGGCGACTTGGTGTATCTATCCACCAAGAATTTAAATCTTCCGAAAGGGAGAGCAAGGAAACTCGCGCCGAAATTCGTTGGCCCGTTCAAAATCGTGACCGCGTCGAACGAATCGTCGACATATTTGCTCGAATTGCCGGAAGAATTAGTACGCCGAAAGATTCACCCAAGATTCCATGCGTCGTTGTTACGGCCACATCACGCGAATGATGAACAAATATTTCCCAGCCGAGAAGTGCAACGCTTCTATGATTTTGGGATGCCGGACGACCAAGAGTGGATGGTGGACTTAATCCTCGGGCACAAGTGGATTGGCCCGCGGAGCCTGCGGTTCAACGTGCAGTGGACGGCAGGGGATAGAACCTGGGAGCCACCAAAGAACTTGGAAGACGCGCGTCACCTCGAAAAATACCTCGAATTACACGCGGTCAAAAGATGGCAAGATCTGCCTAAGCAATGAGATCAGCAAAACCATCATCCCACGCAAACGTTAAAGAAAGACAACGCATACTTATACCGATGGAACGGAATAAGGCCCCCACTTTTTACAACAACCACTACGCTATACACCGTTGGATGGCGCAGAACGAAGACTCACCAATGGAACCCGTCTGGGACGACAGCGCCCAGTACATCGAAGATCGTAATCGCCGGAGCACCGGACCGAAATACTTCAATCGCGAAGCCCGTAGTCGATGGGCAGGCGACCTGCCCTGCCCAACGTTCGTCTATGGGGTACACGCCTCGCTCAACTCGCCGACGCCCCGGTTCACCGGGTTTGGAGTGGTTGAGAATTTTCCTGGAGATGGTCCAGGGTCCAATATGCGATACCAAGGTACGCAGACAAACCAGAGCGTGGTAACCCCGTCACCTGAACGGGGAGCAGGGAACTATCCCATAAACCGCCGAGCACCCACCTCGAATAACGACGGTTCGCACCGGTTCGGAGACGCGCTGGGACAAGAAGCTGAGTTACGCCATCGCGCGATGGCGTCTAGGGACCGCGATAGGTTCGCGGACGAACCTTATTGGGACAACAGCCAACGAATGCGCGATAATAACCGCAAGCACCCGTACCACAACCACGACGGGATTCGTGGCCGCGGACCCCACACCGCGAACGCAGAATATGCGACCAACCGAAACACTCGCATACCACCGCCCCCACCTACTCTGAGGCAGGCGAGGACGGGGTTACCAGACCCCATTCGAACGATTGATAACCCGGACCTGTCCCTGGCGCCTCGCGGACCTGACGGCCACCCACAGTCGGAGTGGGCAATACGCCAGGCCAACACAACGACTGTCAAACACGACGATTGCCCCAACCCCAACCCCAACTATGCCGAGGTCGAGGAGGAGCGCATCACGCGCGTGCGAGAAAAACCCCTGGCCAGCGGCAACATCTCGCAGCCCAACTGGCGCGAGGGTGACCCACGGCTGTTGGGCCGTTTCTACCGCCTCCAAGTTCACACTTTGGAACAGGCATATAATCTCGTCTCGTTTCTCGACGTCGGACAGCAAGAGGCCTTCGAGTGGTTCACGCTAATCGTTGGCAACCTCGCGGCCCACCCACGGAACTTCCACACGGAAGGCGAGGCCTACCTCATGCGCTACCAACAAGATATTGACAAAGCGTGGTGGGTTACGACTACGGGGGTAACGCGCCCACCTCGGCACGAGCGTCACCCCAACCTCTACAAGGCGACCCGCACTAGCATGTACGGGGGATCGCGCAACGCTACGGGGTCCTCGAGTGGCTCATCGCGCGAGTATTTGGGAGGAACCCTGAGCTCGGAATCGTCCAGCACTTCTGAGAGGCCTGGTGGCTCACAGACCAGGAACTACGGCCCGCGTGCAACCGCTGGACCCCAAACACAAATCTCCAACAGTACACCAGAGGTTCGCGAATACGGACCGACGTATGCGTTCGGCACAACAACGCAGGTTCGACCAGCGCCGTCGACGACAGAGGTAGTAAGTCGCGCCCCCACACCAACCGTCAGCCTAGACGATGGGCGCGGATACCTCGGGCTCTCACCTCCCAACCCGGTGGATAGACGCCCAGCGGACGCTGGGGAGCCGGATACCGGCCTAACGGTGAATTCCTGCTGGACAGCAGGAGATATAGTGAGGCGCTACATGCGCACCCATCCATCGATGTGGGCGTGCGGAATACGCGAGGCGTTAGGGCGCCTGGCCACGACAATGGGTGAATCACCCAACGTTCACAACGTCCTGGCGCACCACACCAACCTCGCGCTCTCCCCGAACGAACGGCGGACGAACGCGCACCAGCACTGGGTGTTCTCGCTCGCGACTACTGGTCTGTTCTCGGTGACTGGGCTGTATGAGCACATATTGCGGCTGGGCGAGTATCCACTCGCCACGCTGCCCCTTGAGCATTACCCCTACCTCACCGACAACGTCACCATATTCATTGTCGCGGCTTGGTACGCTCAGCACGGGATTGTTCCCGGGTCTCACGACATCACCGCTCTGGAAAATTACTCGCGGGTACGTCGCAACGCCAGCTCGGGCATCGCCGACCTCAGCAATAACAATTGGGAGGGCGAACCAGTCAGCGCGTCGGCGCTACAAGAGCCGTAGCTGTAATATATAGACTAAACAAAGTGGATGTAGCCATGGGACCCTTTTGCCTATACCAGCGGAGCTAGCCACTCGACCAGCTACAGCTACTACACTACCCAGCTATTTGGCCGGGCGCTTTTGGGCGCCTTTGGGCGGTCCGGGGGCCGTTTGATGCACCTTTGGGGCTACCCCACATCCGTGAAAAAGTTCGATATTTGGCTGGATTTTCTCTGGATTGATGGGGTCTTTTGCCTCCATTTGATGGGGCACCTTTATCGGGCCCAGCCCCATCGAAACCTGTCCAGCCTCTTCCGGCTACACCCGCGCTTCCGCCTCTGCCCTAATATTCGCATCAAAATCCATTAAACCGGCATCACGTAACATCCCGCTCTGTGCTCCAGAATGCTGGTTGGTCGGCAGGTTCAGGTTTTAACCATTCCAGCTCAGCAACTTCTTTACTCATCTTCCTCTTAAAGGACTCACTGTAGTCCCAAGATTCTGCTTCTCCCGACTGGGTCTCACCTCGCCGTCGGCCGCGCGTCGACGCATCAAATGCGCATCAACGCATCAAATTCCATTCCTCGCCCCGCCCTCCAGGGTTTACCTCCGCCTTTGAGAGCCTTCCTGCACCTACACCCTCTCATTTCTTCGTTTCTGGCCGCCGATGCAATTTTGGCTCGTCTCTCCGTCCCTTTGAATCCCCTTCATTTCTTGTTTGGCACTATCTTCGATTCAGGCTTTAGCTTTATCCAATTCCGCTCGCTCAATGCCTCCCAACAAACGGCCTCCTCTCTGTGTCGTCTCTCCAACGCATCATCTACATTTCCCCCCTCCTCGCCTCCCTTTCTGCACTTTTCACGGCCGTGGGATTTTCTTTATGTAATGGATTTTCAGAATTTTGCACAAGTCCGAACTCCATGTCCGCCAACGTGATTTAATTCACATCTTAGTACCACGTTCACGCAGCACTTAAATGAGACATCAATGCGACAAATACAATCTTATTATAACGGAACGCGCGACTAAAGGAAACAAAAAGGCAGACGTCAGGCACACGACACGAAGCTCATTCGAATAAGGTATCTACGCCCTCCAGCATCCAGACAACATCATTTACCGCCGTCTCCCACACCGCCCGCGATTCTCTGTCATGCGTCTTGGCCGCCCCCCAAAAGCACAAAGACGCGACGATGCTGATGCACCCGTTAATTCCAGACGCGTCGAGGGCGCCAAATTCGGCGCCGTACTTCCCGCCAACAATCCAAAGTCCGTCTTCTCCTCGCTTTCTCCAAGGGGGCTGCAGCGCGTCCCACCAAGCGTTCCATGCTTTTGCGTAGGCCGCCACATCGTGGACTTCCGGTAGGGTCTTGGTCCTCGATCCGCGCGCACCTCGAATCCACTTCTGCACCTTGAGTGGCCTCCATTTCGACGTAGGCAGTGCCTTTCCATTCTGCTCGAAGCCCGCCGACTCTTCGAGCCGAACCAGCGCGGTGAGAAGCGACTTGTAGTGGCATCCCAGGTCCCTCGCCATCAGATGCGACAGTACGGTGCGCAGCCAAGGCGGTGTGTCCACCGGAAGGTCCAGCTTGACACCAGCCTCAGCGTCGACGTCCGTAGTTGAGTCGTCGCCCTGGGCGGCGGTGGCCGCTGCCTGCGCTGCGGACGCCGGTAGTGCCGCCGCGGTGGAGGCTGCGGGAGCGTGGGTGTTGACGGGCGGGGTCGCGGCAGGAGTCGGGGCGGGCGTCTGACCGGCGGGGGCTGACGGCGTCGTGGATGACGGGGTGGGGGGAGTCGGGGCGGGGTCGGGGCGGGCGTCTGAACGGCGGCCGCTGACGGGGGTGTGGATAACGGGGTGGGGGGAGTCGGGGCGGGAGTCGGGGCGGGAGTCGGGGCGGGCGTCTGAACGACGGTGGCGGTGGCAATCACAGTTCCAGTCGGGGCGGGGGCCCCAGCGGGCGTTGGGGTGTTGGCGGTGGTGGTGGGGGAGGTGGTCGACGCCCCCTGGGCGATGGACGCCATTGCTGCATCACTTGTCGAAGGCGCTGGCGCCTTTGGCGACGGTGTCGCTTTGCTCGATGCTCTGCGGCCCGACGCCGACGCCTTACTGCCGGACGGCGATTCGTTCAGGCGGCGCGACTTGCGTGGCGCGTCTGCAGGTCCCGATTCCTGCGGCGCTTTCTTGCGTTTCGACGCCGCCGGTGCCTGTGATCCCTCCCCCGCGTCCGCTGTAGGTCCGCCTATGACTTGCTTCCATTGTACCTTCAGCGGCGCTAACATTGCCTGATTGCGCCTGATGTTCATTGCCTTCGTCCTTCCATACTCCGTATTCCCAAACTTGTTGCGCTCTTCCGGCGTCATCACGAACTCTTCTTCACCCTCCCCCTCCTCGTCTGACCCCTCCTCGACCGAATCCTCGTCGTCCACCGCCGCTTTCTGCTTCCCCTTCCCCTTCGCCACCTTAACGTTCTTCCCCCCCGCAACGTTCTTCCCCGCGACCTTCTTTTTCTTGCGCGGGGCCGGGTTGGTGTCGTCTGAGTCGGCGTTTGAGTCCGAGTCCGAGTCCGAGTCCGAGTCGGAGTCGGAGTCGGAGTCGGACTGGCTTGGGAGCGTGTATTGGGCGTTCGCGAGAAGGTCCTGCTCGGGAAGTGCTGCCTCAGCTCTCTCTTGCGCGCCTTAGAATAAAATGTTCGTCAGTCACCGGCCTTTTATCCATACAATACCAAACGGATCACTCACTGAAGGCGGTCGTCAAATATTCCTTCATTAGATTGCTGACGACGTTCCACCGGTCACCCGCCCAGTCAGGAAAGTGGGCGTCGCCACCTGTCGCCCGATTTCGACCGTACGAAGCGCTAACAAGTGTGGCTGTTAGCCTCGATCAAAATACACCATCGCGCGAAATTCACTTACTATATCGTACTGAGCTCGCCGCCGTAGTGCGGAATCGGACCACCCATGATCATCGTGCAATGCAACCCAGTCCGGTCGTAGATGCCTTTCATGATGGGCCCGAGGAACTCGCCAACTGACTTGATGCAGCTACAGGGGGGAAATACAAGCCTCAGTAACGTCAACGCTTTATGCCCATATCACGTACGCAGATCTGTCCTCCGGAGTTTTAGACGGCCCAGCCTTCAAGCCCGCCTCGTACGCGGCCTTCGCGGCTGCGGCCTGCTCTTTCGCCCGCTTCCCATAGTCTTCGCGGTCCGCGTCCGGTAATGCGGCGAAGAGCTCGCGTGCGATCGCGTTCTTGAAGTTGATACTGGGTTCCTTCTTCGCCTGGATGTTGCTGCCGGCGCTGGGTTCGTCGGCCCAACGTTCCGTGACCACCGGGAGGATAGTGCTAGTGTACTCCTCTTTCATGTACTGTTGGTACGCCTGGCGCGCTTTGGGCGGCGCTTTGAGGCCTGAGAGTTGCCCGAGGAGAACGGACCATGGGTCGTTGAGAGGATCGAGTTTTGAGTGGAAGCCTTTGCGCAGACGGCGGACGCGGTACTTAAACCAGCGTCGGATACGCTGGAGAGCACAAGAATCAGTGTCACGGTCACGTGTAAGCGTCACTCCTGCACTACTCACCGCGTTAAGCAAGTGGACTCGCTCTCGCTCCTGCACCTCCTCTTCCTCAGTCAAGTCTTCAGCCGGAATCGCAACAAGAGGGTCATATTCCGGAAGTGGGAGCTCGGGCTCCTCGTGATCAGCCAGACGCCAAGGGATCCGCGCGTGAAACTCGTTGCAGACTTTCTGCAGGTAATCCCGCTCAGCCCTCCAGCCACGTTCCAGCGCGTCTGCATACGCCTCAATGTGAGGACGTAGCACGTCCTCCCTTGCTCCCTCTGCCCAGAGACGTAAATTTTTCCGATTTTCCTTCGAAATCCGCTTGCGCGTTCTCTTGCCAGATTTTTTGCCATATCTTTGACGTTTTCCGGCCATTTAACTAGGGGCGACGTTCAGCGCAATGCAATGAAAAACGGCAGCATCTAACTCTGGCCTTTATCACAGCGTTTGCTCGGCGGTGTTTATTTATAGAGGGTAGGTGGTTGCGGGAGCGGGTAGGTCGCAATTTTGTGGCTCTATTTGTTTCTGATCGTTTATTATTCCCAGGCAGGCGCCTTCCCCTTGGCCCATGTAAACCATTGCATCGGTTCCAGACCGCATGGTTTTGTTATAATTCATCACCGGTTAAAATCCAGTCACGCCGTCCCTCTCTTTTCTTTTACCAGTGCCACCATGACCGACCTTTCCCTCCCTACCCTCGCATCTGGCCCCCACCTCGTCGCCGACCGCGACGCAGCCACTTTCTCTCTCCCCCCCACCAAGGCCGACCAGGCCAATCGTACATCAATTCCTCTCTCCATTTCTCTTTAATGTCCACGCTGACGTCGCACACAGTAATCTCCACTCTGCAGACACTTTCGGACTCTGTCGCCGCGGTTAGTGCTACCGTTGCTGCAATCACAGACGCCCCCCTCAGCCAAGGCACGTGTAGCTCTCTCCCCTCGCCCTCTTTATCCATTTATTTTCTTGTAGTAATCGGGAATCTCGCCGATCTTGCTGCTGCGGCCAGCGCCGCCGGCCATGCGGCGGCCGACGTGGGCAATGCTGCCGCCGCTTTCCAGCCTCCTTCTCGTACGCGTCTCTCCCTGCCTTCCACCTTCCTCACGCTCATGTTCCTTCGATAGCCCCCATTGAGGCTAACACTCCTCCCCCCGGCTTCCTCCAATCTGAAGCCCCCTGGAAGGCCGGGATTCTCTACTCTGTCGTCCCCCATGCTCCCCTCGCCGCGATCTCCGACGCGAGCGACAAGTGGTATGCCATCACGCGCGGCAAGTACGTCGGCATCACCAAAAACTCCGCGCTTTCTGTCAACGCAGTCATCGGCGTCGGCAGCGCCCTCAGCGACCGCTGCAGTACTTTGGATGAGGCCCTCGACCTCTTCAACTCCGCGCTTGCGGGCAACGCCATTGCCATCCTTCGCTGAGGTCAGCCTCTCGTTCAACTCACTTCTACCTGCTACTCTGGTACTCACAAGTCCAACAGTTGAGATACATACATCGTGCTAACCCTTTGTCGTCGCCTACTTCCTGATTCCAATCCACGCGTTTTTCTTGTCCTCCATTGAGAATTGAGCGATTAATATCATCCGCGTAGTTAAAGGTAGTAACTCCTCGCGCTGTTTCCATCAAGATCCGCGCGTAACTCTCCCCTCGTTTCCATCAGACTTTCTGCGCGTACTAATTCCCAAGCGATTTCCTCACGCATCTTTCCGTGGTTCCGGGCCAGGGCGTCATGCGGTAGAGATTCATATTCCCAGATAACCACCCCAACTGTCGCTTTTATGTCGAGCCCTCCGCCCTACCCGACCTCGGATTTGGACCGCATTCTCGACGGCCTTTCACGTTTGGACTTGGGCGATGTCCCACCATCGTCTCCCTCGCCGCCAGCCACCCTTTACAGTTACTCCTCTCCCGCCAGATCCGGCTACACCCACGACTGGTAAATATATCAGTGTCTCTTACCCTGCCCTCCTTCTCACCCAAACAAACCTTAGGGATGAAGCCGCTGAAGCGACGCAAGGCGTCGCTCAAGGTCACGCCACCCGAGTTGCGACCCCAGCCACGCCCACCCGCGTGCGCAATCATGGCAAGAGAAAAGGGTATGCCGTTTTTTATGGCACTGTGCCTGGAGCCTACGAGACGTGGTACGCAATTGCCATTCCTTTGCTTTGTGTGCTTCACTCACACGTGGCCACAGGGCTGAGGTGGTGCCTCTGGTTATCGGTGTGAGCAACAGCCTCTATCAAGGCTACCCTTCCCTCGCTGCTGCGCGCGCCGCCTTCGAGTACGCTGCACAACGGTCCTGGACTCGTGTTTGTGGCGCATCCGCTTCTCCATCCACGGGCACCACCGTGTCGATCCCAGCGTTGCCGCAACCGGTGGGCATGCTTGAGGACCCGAACCCCCTTCATGGCGCTGACGGTGCGGCCGTCCGCGGGCGCCGCTGGTACGTCGTCTACAGCGGCATCACTCCTGGGGTCTATCAGTCGAGGTGCGCTCGCTTCTCGTCCGTTCTCCGTCGTCTCACTATTAACCCACCCTCACCTTAGCCTCGAGTGCAGCCTTAACACCGTCGGCTTGAGCTGCCCCGTGTTCGATTCGTGGGACAATAAGGCTCTGGCCATCGCCAAATTCCAGCAGGCGGTGGGCCAGAGGCGTGTTCATGTTAGACGGCCCCCGTATATCTAGCTTGTTCTCCCCCGTGTTGTACCTACTTTGAAACGAAATCGTATGCATTGCCTTACGTCGGCCTCTCTTTTTTTTGCTTGTGTGCGGCGCTCTGTGTTTTGGGTGAGAACTCAGCGGGACAAAAGAAGGTCTCTCATAGCGTAACTCCTCTCATTCCTCACACACAGTTCACTCGAGATACGTAGCCTCGACCTCTTTCTCATGCTTCATGCTCCCTACGCTTCCTCAAACTTGTGTCACTCGTTTCCTCGTCTGCCTCATCGGCGGAAGCCCTCAAAAAAATTCCAAACGGCGTTTTGATGAGAACGGCTCAGTGGTCGTTGACCCCTTATCCCGCTGGTAATGACGCGTATTAACGCGTTTTCACGCGTCAATATGCCCGTCCAACTGCTATATCACTTTTTCCTCATGAGAAGGCCCAACGACAAGTCGTGCCAGGGGGAATTAGTTTGCAAAGGTCGGCCTGATCGCGCCGCGTTTTTCTTCCCTGTCCCATGTCCCAAAGTCGCGGGCTTTGGTTCAGAGGGGTAATCCAAGTCGTTGGCTGCAAGTTACAATTTTTTTTTGCGAATTTTAGACTCACCGATATTGTGCATGCTCGCATCTGGCGCGAGGGCCATCAAGCGTAACTCCTCTGCGACACTTTTGCCGTTCGCAGTCTGCACACGGCCTCCGACGCACGCATTGACTTCTGGCGACGTGTATATATACCACGTTCGTCCAATGGTACAACCCCCCCCCCATCTGGGGCGCTACCTATTTTACAAAGGATTAAAAAGTAAATATCCGGTCGCGTAACTCCTGTCAAAAGTGATTCAACGGTCGTTTTCACTATTTGCGTCCAAACCTCAACTCGAGTTGCGAACTTTTTTCAACTTTCTGACCCCGAACAACTTCAAACCTCGGAATTCTTTAATATTCTCATTCCACCATACCTCCTGACCTCCTCCTAGCCTTGCCTATGCTCGGGGCGGTCCTCAAAAAATTCCAAACGGCGTTCTCATCAAAATGGCTCAGTGGTCGTTGACCCCTTATCGTGCCGTTAATGACGCGTATTAACGCGTTTTCACGCGCCAACATGCCCACACAGCTGTTCTATTACTTTTTCCCGGCGAGGAAATCCAACGGCGAGTCCTGTCAAGGGGAATTAGTTGGCAGAGGTCGCCCTGATCGGGCCGCGTTTTTCTTCCCTGTCCCATGTCCCAAAGTCGCGGGCTTTGGTTCAGAGGGGTAATCCAAGTCGTTGGCTGCAAGTTACATTTTTTTTTGCGAATTTTAGACTCACCGATATTGTGCATGCTCGCATCTGGCGCGAGGGCCATCAAGCGTAACTCCTCTTCGCCACTTTTGCCGTTCGCAGTCTGCACACGGCCTCCGACGCACGCATTGACTTCTGGCGACGCGTATATATACCGCGTTTGTCCAATGGTACGCTCACCTCTCCATCCGGGGCGCTACCTATTTTACAAAGGATTTAAAAGTGAATATCCGGGCGCGTAACTCCTGTCAAACGTGATGCAACGGTCGTTTTCACTATTTGCCTCCAAACCTCAACTCGATTTGCGACCTTTTATCGACTTTCTGCCCCCAAACCACTTCGAACCCCGAATTTCCTCCAAAAGCTGAAGCTGAAATCTGCTCGACGCTCCATGAACACCCCAAACCCAAAGAAAAGCAAAGGCGAACCACCGCGTCGCAGCACTCGGGGCCACCAGGACCCTTCTAACATTGCGCAAGCCGTCCGCGTACTCACTGATTTATATCTAGCACAATCCACAATGCACAAAATGGTGGGAATTCAGCGTCACTCCCGTCGACGCCGCTGTACGACATTCTTATTTTTTGCACCTGGACCGTCACCATCATGCCGACCTCTCATGCTGCTCAGGCCTCCACCTCCACCCTCACCGAGTATTGCCTCATGTTCGTATCCGCATGCCGCATAGCGCTGCCGCGTCCCTAACCCGCCCGCCCCTCGTCTCTAGGCAGCTCAAGAAGCAGGAGCAACGGGAGAAAACCCGTGCCCGTATGGCGAGGTGCGTTTCATGCGGCGGTTCCCGCCCTTCCGCCCCGCATCCTGATGCGAGACCACATTCCAGATACCGTCAAAAGATGAAAGAGTTACCTGATCCAGAGAAGGAGGAGGTACTTCGCCGCGCACGGGCTGCTCGAGCGAAATATCGGGAAAAGTGAGGGTGTTCACTCGAGTTAGGGTATATTAGTCGATGACCTGGGTCTCTAGGAACCGTACTCGGCTGTTGGATGCCGCAAAGGGCAAGCGTCGAGCGTATGTGTGCGCCTTCCTTGAATTGAATACTCGATGTCTGACCTAAGATATGCAGCGAGTTCGAGCTGAAGCATGGGGTCAAGGCCTATGAGGCCAGGCTGGAGGCGCAGCGCCAACGACAGCTCGAAGCGCACGAGCGCCCACGACGCCGCTCCCGGGTCAGGTCTACAAAGAAACCCAAGCCGCCGCCCTCCTCGCCCACCACCCCTCGCGCCCGCCGCCAATCCAATGCCGATTTGATAGGGGCTATCGACGACGGCGTGGATTCGGACGATTTCGACTCACATTAACTTGTCCTGTAGCTTATATGTCTCCCCTGTTTTTCCGATGCTTTCAATTGCTTTTCTTTTTTGGTTTTTATGTTAAGACACCGCGCGATCGCCTCCAACAGTCAATGCATTCAATAAAAGTAGGGAACCCGCCAACTACAGCTACCAAGACCCAATACAAGGGCCAGCCTTGAAACAGCAAAGATCGTAGGGACACAGTGTGCAGCATAGGGGAAACAAACTACACAATGGGCGAGACGGGGTAGGGGATGGGGAAGGTGAGACCGGTCCAGCTGTAATTGATCCTACTCTCATCCTTCCAGAAGGGGTGCTGCAGCACGATCGCAGCCGCGACGTCGTCGTCGGGAACGGGGGCAGACGTCATCTTGCGGCGACATTGCGGGCACTGGAAACTGTGCTCGAGCCACTGGCGAATGCAAACATAACAGTGACCGTGCTTGCAGCAGTCGTACCTGGCAACGCGCATCAGCGGGACCAACGCCCAGAACAACGAAGACTTGCCGGACGGGGTGAGACTTGATCTGCAAACAGATCCCACATGTGAGGTCGCTGGCGGCGGAAGTCGCCTCCGGAGGTCGGGCGGCGGACAGGTACATGTCGTTCTCGGCGAGCTCGTGCCCCGGGGCACGGCGCACGCGTGAGCCTTGATACGCACGCGCCGAGTGGCGCCGGTAGCGTGGAACACGAGGAGGCCGGTTTTCCTCGTCGGCGGTGGCGGGTGAGCGAAGACGGGCGCGCCCCCCTGTCGACATGCGGCCAGTGCTGCTGCTCGCGACGCGGGCTGTACGGATTTGGGTGGTGGAGCGAGTAACCGTTGAAGTGACGAGGCCGAGGCTGAGGCGGGGTCCGTTGGGGTTGCGGGGGATGATGGAGGGAGGACCTCCAATTATTCCTTCTACGCGTGATATATTTAATGAAAGTAGGAGGGAAATATAGCGAAGTACTCACTGTAAACAAAGCCAGGGGCGAGGACGCCAGGAGCAGAAGCCTGAGCAGGGCGAGAGCCAGACGCGCGAGGAGGCGAGAACAGGGGAGCTTTCCCTGCAACTGAAGGGTTAAATTGATGTCGTACGGGCGCATTACCAATGTACTGACGGGAGCGAGAGGTACCAGTGCGACGCGGGGACGGAGCTGCATACGGTGGGCAAATCAACGAACGATATGAGGTAATAAATGACCGATGTACTGACGGGCACGAGAGCCAGAGGCGCGGGGAGGGGACGACGGAGCTGCATATGGGGGGGAAAATTAACGGTGACGCCTGTGTCAATCAGTGGTACGGGTACTCACGAGGACGAACACGAGGGACTTCGACGCACTCCAAAATGAGGCGCCCAGCGGCGTCCATGACAATGGGATTGTCGGGGGTGGAACCAAAACGGCTGAGGTCAGCTCTGCCCGGGACTGGCATCTACATAGACCAAAAAAGGGGGTTGAAGGCGTGGAGGAGCGGGGCGGCGACGAACGTACAACGAGAACGAAGGTGGGTGTGTTTCTTTTTTGTTTTCTTTTGGAGATCGCGCAAGAGGGAGGTAGATGGACGACGGGGGATTTTGAATAAACATAGCCTCTTTTATGGGGTTCACGGCACATGGGCATCAGGAGCTTGATTTGGCAGCCGACCACAGGCGACGATTTGGCATTTGTTGGTCGATTTTCTTGACCTACATGGTGGTCGGTCCAAAAGAGGAATGATCGTTTGTACGTGTTAGGCTCGAAGGGCATAGTCATCCGATCCATCAAAAATGCATTTCTTTCCTCGGAGCAAAAACGAACAATCGACAGGCAAAACTACGGAACGCGCACGCGAGAATCAAAATCATCAAGGGTAGGGAACAGTTCGATGGCACGCTCCGCACGCAAATTCCTCTGCTCCTGCGCATGCGCCGCCGAATCGAATCGAGGCAGGTCCAACTCAAACGACATACCGCTCTCAACAAAACGATACATTTCCCCGTCGCACGTCTGCGAAATGAGCATACGAGACCCCGGATCCGATGCGCCAGTGAACGAGAAGCTGAACAGACCCGCCGGAAGCACGAAGGTGGACCCCGGAGCGAAGGAGACTACAGTGCGGTTGTGCCAGAGAATGAGGTCAGTTTCGCCGGGCCCATAATTGCCGAGGGAAGTGAAGGCAGTCCAGGCGGTCGGGCGGTCTCGAATCTGATGGACGGGGCGGGAATCTTCGATGGAGAAACGATAATCGACCTGCGAGAACGCGGTGGGCTGGCGGCGGGCGTGTCCAGTGGCCTGGTACAGAGGTAGGGTCAGGGTACAATCGTTGGCCATGACCGTCTCGATGGTTTCGTGCGCGGATGCCCAGATTTTCGGTGCGACGGTTTGTAGTGCCGCTGAATCTCGTCTGTCAGCCATGGGGGGCGAGGGGCAGAAAAGAACCGACTAACCATTTTGAAAGGAGGTGATCGCTTGAATGTTGGGATCCAAGCGCAGCTCAGCCAATAGGAACGCGTTCGTCTCGTTATTTTTGAAGTTCTGGGGGCGCTGAACTGAGTGAGGGAAGGTCTGGGACGGCAACGTTCAACTAACCTCGACCTGGCGCGCGCCGTAGCGGAAGCCAGTTGACAAGGTGTCGTTGACGACACCTTGTCTATCGATCTGGCCGCGCACGCGCTGCATGAGGTGATTGGCCTCGATGATGGTGTTCTCCCAGACGTCGCGTTCAGTGGGAGGGGCCGATGAAGAAAGCGCCGATTTTGTTGATAGCGTCTACGAAGGCGCGCGGACTGGAAATACCCGATGAGTGTCGCTGACTGCCGTGGACAACATGACCCTTACTCGTCCCAGCTGATACGCCGAAATTTCATGAGATCGAGATGGGCGCTGGTGAAGACGTCCGGCATGGGATTAAGGTCGCGGAGAGGTGAGAGAGACCGGCGCTGGATGGCCCACTCGCCGGCGAGATGACGAATCGCTGTTTCGCTGTCTTGAGGGGTTGGGATGCTCGGGACGGCGGCGGAGTAGTTGGGAAAGTAGGGACTGGTAGGGGCGGGGCTGACGACGGTGTCGAGGGCGTCGAGGCGGTTCATTGCCGAACTGGTAAGGCCGCCTCGTAAAATGCTCGGCTGATCGGCGTTTTCGATTTCCTGCTCGATGATCTCGACAAGATTCTGGTCGAGGCCTAGGGGAACCGCAGTGCCTCGAGGTGGGAGGGTGAAGGTACTCCAGGGCGGGCAGCAGTCAGCGTACATGGTGGAGTGTGTGCTAGACATTCTGGTTTGGCGGCGATGGGAGCGGGGGGCAGGCAGGCAAGATCCAGAAACCGCAGTGGCTTATCTGACAGGGCTACAGGCGAGCAACCCGGAGGGGAAATTCCGGCACAAGCGACAATTCCTCATGCGAAATCCAAACGCAACAACCGCCGTATGGGGGTGTGTGCAGGGTTTTTAAAGGGCCCGAATTTACCTTCGCCAGGAACATATCTCAGCTTTGCTTCTACTTGCCTCAGCGATGAATTCGGACTCGTGTACGCCGTGGTGCCGCCGCCCCTCCGTCTACCGCTCACTTTTACCTGCCTCCAGGTCGCGATTTAGGTTTGTACCGGCCCGTTGCGAAGACAAAGGTCGACTCGGAGGAAACCCCCGAGTTTGACGAGGACGGCGACCAGATTCCCGCGTTGCTTCCTCTTACCGGTGACCACGAAAACGTTAACACGCTGTAAGCATTCCTCCTTTGGTTCTCAACCACGACTTAAAATCGCGGATCTAGGGCTATTTTCCCGACGCGTATCTCCATTGATTGGAGTTTCATGCTCAGCCTCCGCCCCCGTAACAAGTGCACAGGTTTCAACTTGCAGCCGGGCGAGACGTA